>JAQZBX010011941.1:18310-42048 GCA_029593785.1 Cabassous unicinctus
AGCGGGTGTGGCTCAGTGGATAGAGCCCCCGTTTACCATATGGGAGGCCCGGGTTCGCGTCCCGAGGCCTCCTTGTGAGGGCACGCCGGCCTGAGCAGTGCGGTGGGCTGATGCAGCAACCTCACGGCAGGAAGCGGGTGTGGCGCAATGGATAGAGCACCCGTTTACCATATGAGAGGCCCCGGGTTCGCTTCCGGGCACCTCCTTGTGAGGGCAGGCCAGCTCACGTGGCGCCGTGGGCTGTTGCGGCAAGACCTCACAGCAAGGGGGAGATATGCAGACACAGAGAAGACACGCAGCGAATGGACACAGCAGCACAAGCAGCAAGGGGGGAATAAATAAATAAAATAAATAAATCTTTAAAAAAAAAAAATTACTGTTGATTTCATAATAGGCAAACTCAGTGACAACTTTTCATTTTTAATCTTCAGCTTCTCTCCAGTATTTGTTTTAGTAGATCACCCCCTTATCATGATGATTATGCCTATTCCCTTGGTTTCTATGACTTTGTATTCTGGTTCACTTTCTACCACTCAGACCCTTCATTCTCAATCTCTTTTAGGGTTCAGCTTCCTCCGACTGTTACTTAAATGTAGAACTTCTTTGATATTCCACCATTGCTTTTCTCTTACTCTAGTCATTTCAAATATACCTACAGCTCTACCTGATTGCTTTTCTTGTGGGGACATGTTGGTGCAGTTGTGATATATTTATTAAATAATACATAGTATAGTGTGGACTTAGGAAGGGGTCCATGGTTTTCAGCTGACTGGCAAAGGGGTCTGTGAAACAAAAAAGGCTAAGAACTCCTGAGCCAGAGGAATGAGAAACCATGTTCTTAGATGGGAAGACTCCAACATCATAAAAATATCAAGTCTTCCTAATTTATTTATAAATTTAACATGATCCCATCAAAAATGCCAGTGATTTTTTTCTACAGCTAAACAAGTTGGATATAAATTTTAAGAGAGAAATACAATTTAGAACTGCACCAAGACACCACTTCTTGACTGTTAGGTTGGCAAAAAATCCAAGTCTGACAACATACTCTGTTGGCAATGTTGTGGAAGCATGACATTCAATATTGTTTCCTTGTACCTTTCCTAAGGAATTTACTAGAGAATGAACTTCAGGCATCCACATGACTAGAGAGATGTCAATCTAAAGAATAGTGGTGTGATAAGCAGTAAGTATCTACCTGCTTGTAAAACTAAGACTAAATGAGAGTTAAAGATAGTATAGTATGTATTAGATATATGTTCTGAAAATGTAGATAAAATGCACCTATAAAAATGGAGAAAGCATATGCAAGCTTTTTAAATTTTTTCAATAATATGGTTGAATGGGTGATTTTGCTGAAACTATTATGCAGGTGGTACAAGACAATACAATTTGTAATAGTATGATATTCTATTCTAATTCTATCATTCTGGATTCTCAGAAGAAAGGAGATATCAATGTAAGATAGAAGGTGCTAAGTAAAAACCCTACAATCCTGACTTTAACATGGAAGTATCAATATGAAATCAGGGAATGTCTTGTCATTGATAGCAAAGAAGCTATCAAAGACTACTGAGGTCATGTCAAAAAGACTTAGGAACCAAGGTGAAAAAACTGCCACTGGCCAAAGATGGGACAGTAAGAATAAGAACTTCAGTGGATTGAAATCCCTAAAATATGCTTACGCATGACTTTTAATGATCCTATATATTTCATTGGTCACCTTTTGAAGATGCTAGGTAACCATTATTTTTTTAAACTGGTAAAATAAAAAGGAAGAATGAAGTATTTATCCTATGTGAGCTGCCCTATTATATAAACCAAATAATAAAGGAGGGGGAGTGACAGTTTGAAGATTTTTGTGGATCCCAGAAAAGATCATGTTCTTGAAGCTAATCCATTCCTGTGGGTGTGGGACCCTTTGATTGGATTGGATTCCGTTGAGGGGGTCTTGGATTGGATTACTTCAGTTCGATGTGACCCAGGGTGGGTCTTGGTCCTCTTGCTTGGAGTCCTTCATAAACAGAGGACTGAAAGCAGCAGACACAGAAAAAAGCGGCAGAGACAGAGAAACCCCAAGAGGCTCAGAGAGCCCCGGAGGCCAAAGGCTGGAATCAGCAGAGAGCAGTGCATGGAAAGAGGTCTGCAAGAGGCTAAGAGAGAGGCCTGGAGGAGAGGGAGAGATGAGCCATATGCCTGATTGCCCACAATTGAGCTGAGAAAGAAAGTAAGCCTGGAGGAGATGGCAGAGACCCAGACCAGCAGAACCACCATTGTGTCTTGCCACGTGGCAGGAGTCGCTAGCAGTCAACCTTCAGTGAGACAGCATCTTTGATGATGCCTTGATTTTCACATTTTCATAGCCTCAGAACTGTTAGCCTTTAACCTAATAAATTCCCATTATAAAAGCCAACTCATTTCTGGTATATTACTCCCAGCAGCTTTTAGCAAACTAAAAAGAGGGAACTGCTCTTTGGAGAAATATTCTAGCTAATAAATGAAGAAGGAATGATGAAATTGGAATATCAGCATTTTGCAGCCCCTAATGATTTGATCCAGATATTGGGCATGAGTGGCTGGTAACATCACATACAAAAAAATAGACCACCGGATATTATCTCCTAACAGAAGAGGAGAAACCACAATGAAGTAGTCTTGGGACCAAAATTAAAGCTAAATCTGATCAAATCTTTACATCCAATTACTGATTTACAGGCACTACATAGGTCATGATACATTGTATCATGGGAATTGACTCAGTAAAATCCTGATTCTGGGAAACTATAGATCAAACAGATCAGGTTCTTTAACAAATAAATTTCAAGGAAATAAAAAGAGATGGAAGGGGAATCTATAGATTAGAGGAGATTTTAAATTCTATCCTCAGAGCCCTATTAAAAAGAATTTTCCATTTTATATATTTTACCAGATACCTGTTCATAGGCAGGATAAAAATGTCATCTTGGACCCCAAGTTTACATAATAAATAAATCTAACTTGTACAATAAGCCATTATTTGAAAAAAAAAGCGGGTGATGTCTGTCCATTAACCATTTCTTCATTATTAATAAAATTGTAAGAATAAAAAAAGACTTTAAAAACATTTTTTTAAAAAGCAAGTGAAACTAAACTATAATGTTTAGGGATGAACACTTTAATGGTAAAACCCTAACAAAAAGCAAAGAAATGATTACCATAAACATCAGAAAAAGTGGGCACAGGAAGAGTTTCCAGGATAACTGCCAAAGTTCTAATTCCTCACCTGGGAGGTGGTTACAAAGGTGTTTGCTTACAATAATTTACTAAGATATTAATTTGTTTTACTTGGTTTTCTGTATCTTGTGTTCTATTTTACAGTTTTGAATGTTGTTTTCTTAAAATTATAAGGAAATTTGCCTTTCCTACATGAGCTGTATTTCAGGATGACCTGAATTAATGAAAAAATCCATGAAATAAGTGTGGACAGAGAAATAAAATTAGAAAATCACCATTTTGCAGCCCCAAATGAAATAGAAGTTTCAGGCAAAAGTCATTAATGGATGAAACATTAGGTAGAAGGTAGATGGGAAATTTTATGGTAGAGGGCTCAGGCTGTCACTACCTGAACCTACTGATCAATCTTAGTGTTACTATTGACATGTGTAGGAGAAGCAGACATTGGATAATTTCCATTTACAAGAAACACAGGCGTTAGGGACCACCACATGAAGCAACCAGACCAATCCAGAATTGGGAGTATTTTAAGGGACAGCTGAGATGGTTTCCTCAACAAGTCAATGGCATAAAGAAAAAGAAAAAAAAAAAAATGGATATGTTGAGCAGGGCCATTCTAGACTGAAATAGACTTAAGAGCTGTAACAACCACATGTCATGTGTGGACCTTGTTTCAAACATGATTCAAACAAACTAACTGTGAAAAGACATTTGTGAGATAATCAGGAAATTTTTAATATGGACTGGGACAAGAAATTATTAGGTGTGATAATAGCATGCTGAAATATGTAGAAGTAGAAACACCACATGCCCTAGGTCTACTTTTGAAGTAATTTGGCAAAAGGAAGAGAGAGGAAGATTGAGGGAGACTGTCTGACAAAATCTGGGTAATTGTTTAATATGGGGCGTTAGTTGTATTTTTTTACTTTTGTAAATGTTTGAATATTTTTCAGCAAAAAAAAAGAGGTGTTTTTTAAATAATTCTCCATTCCCTATAAAATAAGAGATTTAAAAGCTATAACTCAAAGCCCGTTATGCTTTGGATAGTGTTCACAGCACTGAAAAATCAGTTCCTTCAAGTCACATCAGCTGAGAAGAGGGCAAGCACAGGTTCCCCAAAGAAAAATCAAGAGTGCTGTTTCCAGAAAGAGAGGGAATCAAAACTAGGCAAAAATCATAATAGATTTCCACTACTGTTCCCCCTAACCTTTTGGAGCTTCATCTTACAAGCTGTACCAAGCCAAACAGAACCACTTTCTGTATCCTGAATAAAGCACAAACATCCCCCCACTTTTGAGTCTTGCTCAGGCTGTTCTCTGTATTCTTTTTTCCCCCATTACAGTCATATCATACTTTTCCTTGAAAAACCCACCTCAACTGCCACCTGGGGCAGCCTTTGCCAGGTCCCACACATAGTAATAAGACCCCTGTCACACTTGTTTCAGGCCTCTATGATAGTATTTTGCCTTGTATAGACCAATATGGATGATCCATACTCCCTACCAAACTGGAAGCTCCTTAAGGGCTCCTCTCATTTGTATGCCTCTAATCACAGAGCCCAGTGATTTGTCTATAGGAAGGGCACAATCCTTGTTTGCTGAATTTAAGCTAATTATTTTCAGATAGAGGTTTCTCAGGAAGGCACAAAGTATTAAGCCAAAAGATTGCTGTCCTTCATCGTATCAAATAAATAGAACATTTATTACCTAATAATAGCTCTTGATGAAGACGTTGGATTTCAATTTAGTGTAAGTACTGAATATTATATTCAAATTACATATAGCCAAGATGCCTGTGTAGAGATCTGTAACAGGAAACCAAGATGTGTTTGCATCTTGAAACGTGTTCATTTCTTTGCCAACCACAGCAGATGGCCACCCTTACTGCTTGTAACAGAAATTTAACTCATTCGACATAGACTTATGGTCTTTCTGGTAGGATGCCAAATATTTGCATTAAAGTAATCTTTGATTAAGTTAATATTTTATTGTGTGAGCATGAAAATGGGAGCATCCTCAAATTCAACTGAATTATAACAATATAATATTGTTATTGAATGTGTAAAAACTACTCTATGTTTTTAATTTGGTCACTGAAGTCCACTGTAGTCTTTGGGAAATTATGCTATGCAAATATTTTCACTGTAGTTAACCCCTTTTTAAAAGATGTCTTGATGTAGGCCTGTGTTTGCATTTGTAAATCAGAAGTATTACTTTCTCTTGTCAGGGTGAGGTAGTCCTACATATGGGAGGGGGCAGGAGTCTACAATTCATTGAATACTGGTGGTAGGTGCCTTCATTTAACCTCTTCCAAAAAGGCAAGGCCAGCTTTGGACTTTGAACATAATTACAAAATGAGGAAAGAGTTCCTCCCACTTCTTAATGATCCCTTACCCACCCACAGGAAGCCCAGGTTCTACAGAAGACCTACCTATTAACCGCCTTCCAAGTTTGCCTCTCTCCAATATTCCACAAGTTTTTATCTCAGCACTTATTTATTTATTGCTGGACCTTTAGAACCTGATAATACATTAGAAAATGTCTCGTCAAACCATACCCCTCCTTCTTAAAGTGGGGAAATGGGATTTGGAAAGATGAAGTGAGTAATAAGTCCGAACTAGCACTCGAGCCACTTGGTCCCTAACCCAGTACTTTTTCTTCTACAGATTCAGGACCTCCCTGAGAACGTGCAGCAGTATGGGAAGGTTAGAGGAGATGAAGCAACCACACTTTTAGTTCACTGTTACTTGCAGCTGAAAGCATGCTAAACTGATATACCTCTCCTATCCCAGGTTTCTTCCCTCTACTTACCTCCATTTCTGGGCCATTCTCCAATCACCTTTTTAACTGGACAACATTATAGGAAGGGTGTGTGTGTGTGTGTGTGAGTGTATGTGTGTACAAATCTCCCAGCAAAAAGATTTCCATCAAAACAGATTCACATCTGTTTCCTTATCTCTATTTCAGAGGCAGAAATGCCCAGCAGAATGGTCTTCCCTGGTTGTAAATCTAGACAGATCTAAAAGTGTAAGTGCAACATCCTGCTCTGCTGGTCTCCCGCCCAAACAACCTGTTATCACATTGCACACTCAGGAGGAGGGCTTTGTCACTGGAGGATTTTGGACCCACAGTCCTGATTCCTTAGATGAATGCCCAGGATATGGTGGCACTCAGCCATAACATGGTCTTCTTCTAGTTCCAGTGCTGCCTTGGGTGGAAAATATCAGATTAGGCTAAAGAATGGACTTGTTCCTGAGCCCATTAATTCTTTGTGATCCTTTATATCAGGGACCAAACAATATCTCTTTTACATTTCCCCAAAGTAAGATATATAAAATATGGAAAATGTATAATAATCAAAAGTTCTTCATTAATTGAATCCTGCCAGCAGATGAGCAACTTCCTGGACTGATTATCAAGGCCAGCCAAAGTGGCTGTCAGCTTGAGGATGGCATCTGTTGGAACAAATTCCTGCTCTCTCTGGCTTCTTCTTAATCTAGGCAAAGAACATGAAAATTCATTGCATCAGATACCTGCCTTGATCTCCAGATCAAGGCAAAATGCCAAGGCTTATATGAGTTCCTTCACTTCCTATCTTCCGCTTTGAGCTATAATTGGCAGAGAGGGAAATCAATAGGCAGTATGAGAGCATGTCTCCAAAACTGTATGAAAATCAATGGGGAAATTATTTGCTCTACAGAAATTTGTTTTGCATGCAAGTTTCCAAGAACATCTTAAAATAAGGTCTATTACAGTTTAAGCACAACATCTTAATAAGCCTCAAATCATCTAGCCAATGAAAATAATACAAAAGAAGTTTCTATATTATCTTTAAAAAGGTCTCTCATCATATGAAGATAGTAACCTCCTTCTAAAAGAAGTAGGAGAGTATGACTATTAACAAATTAGTTTATCATTGTGAAATGTTTTTACAATTTTTCCAATGCTCTTCAGCCCCTAATCTTCATATATATATGTATGTATGTTTTTTGTTTTTTTTTTGAGGTACTGGGGTCAGGGATTGAACCCAGGACCTCTTATGTAGAAGCCAGTGCTCAACCACTGAGCCACATCAGCTCCCCTGAGTTGGTTTTTTGTTTGTTTGTTTGCTTGTTGTTTGTTTTTTTGTTTTTAGGAGGCACCGGGAACTGAACCTGGGACTTCCCATGTGGGAAGCAGGTGCTCAATTGCTTGAGCCACATCCGCTCCCCTTCATATAATTTTGAAGCTTTTTATTATGGACATTTCAAGCAAATATGAAAAAGTATTTTCATATTTGCTTGAAATTCACAGTATCATGAATTTTCATGTACCCTTAGCCAAACTCAAAAAATTATCAATTCACTATCAATCTTGTTTCAAAACTTTGATAATAGCTTTTGTAAAAATAAGCATATTTACTTAAATTCATTTACATCAATATTTGATTACTTCATTCATTCATTCATCCACTTGTTCATTCATCATGCATTTACAAAACATTAAGTACTTACTATGTGCTGGCTTATGGGTGTTGGGAACACAGCTGTGAATCTTAGCTGAGGCGCCTGATTTTATATTCTGGGAGAGGCAGGAAAACAATAAGCAATTTAGAAAATTCATAGATAATTTCATATGGAAAAAAAGAAACAAGCAAGATGATATGATAGTAACTACAGTGTTATTTCAGTGAATACCGGAAGGATATAAAAGAAACTGCTATTCAAAGACTGGAGATAGAGTGATACAGGTAAAGCAAATCAAGAACAAAGCCTGAGGCAAGGAAGAGCTTTCTACAACAGGGAACAAGTTACACAGAGTAAGTTCAGCATAGTGAACAAGGGAGAAATTGGTAAGACAGAAGGTTGAAGAATGTGGTAGACAGTGTCCCCCAATAAACTCTGCCTCCCAATATTCATGTCCTTGGTAGTCCCCTCCCACATCAGCTCTGTGTGCTATCATGTGAATTGCGTTGGCCGATGAGACAAGCCCTTGCAAACTGGGGCTTGTCCTCTTAGAATGTTCTCACTTGAAGTCAGCCACCATGCTGAAAAGTGATTTAGGCCAGAGTGTCAAATGATAATAGGACACATGGATAGAGACACTGGGGGGTAAGAGTCCATCTTGGACAGTCCAGCCCCACTCAAGCTCCCAGATAAGTGTAGTCAGCTCACTAAATTGTGAGAAATAGTAAATATTGTTGTTTTACACCATTATATTCTGGGGTGGTTTGTTATGTAGCAATTGATAACTGAAATAGAAATTGGCACCTGAAAGTAGGGCATAGCCATACAGAAACTAAAATGTGACTTTGAGACTGAGCTATGGGGGAGGATGGAAAAGTGGCAAAAGCAGTGAAGAAATTACCATTGGCGGCTGGAAGATGCTTCAGTTAAGACATGGCCCAGGGTGGGTCTTAATCCTCTTACTGGAGTCCTTTTTAAGAAAATGTAATTCAGAGAGAGAGAGAGAGAAAGAAAAAGCCACAGAAGCAAGAAGCTTAAGCGATAAAACCCGGAAGAAAAGGGAGAGACCAGCAGAGGCTGCCGTGTGCCTTTCCATATGACAGAGGAGTCCAGGATCACCAGCAGCCAGTCTTTGGAGAGAGAACATCACCTGATGATGCTTTGATTTGGACATTTTCACAGCCTCAGAACTGTAAGCTTGTAAGTTAATAAATTCCCATTGTAAAAGCCAACCCATTTCTTGGTATCTGCATTACAACAGTCTAGCAGACTAAAACAGAAACTGACAACCATAACATGGAAGATAGAAAATGTACATAATGAATTTGTGGGTCTGACCAAAGGAGATTTTTCAGATAGAATGCCAAAGGGGCAAATTTGCTTCTTTTGGCTGCCTCTGACAAAATAAGGGAAGGAGAAATGAACCAACAGAGGGCCAGTTCAGTTTTCAAACAGAATTTAGAGGAAATATTTCTGATGTAGGGTTTGCTGGGTTGGAAAATAAAAATCGTTCTCTTTCCCAGACTCTCCAGCCCCTAAAAGTGTTCTCAAAGTAAGAAATGGCCTCAGGATGCTGCCAGTCATATGTGAGTTAGTCAACATCAAAGTAAGAGTGCAGCTGTAAGCCCTGTTTTAATAATTCAGAAATATTTAAGGAGATGTTTTGGACACCTTTTCAACTAGACAAAAGTGCTTCTGAAAATTGTCAGGGCATTTTGGACACCTTTTCAACTAGACAAAAGTGCTTCTGAAAATTGTCAGGGCATTTTACAGTATCCTGACTCAGAGCCCAAAGTAGAGAGGGCCTGTCTCCAAGAGGTGTATGGATGTGGATGTGATTTTTGTCCAATGGAGTAGAATATAATTTGATGCACAGAAAACCCATACATTTTCATAGGAGTTGTACAGGCTTAAACGAAAGGGACAAAGATAATTCAAACTGAAAAGAGCTCTGAGCCTCCAACTTTCCATGAACAAGAAGCAGACCAAGAAATTACTCAGCTGCAAAGTTGAACCATTTCTCATGAAAAAGGAAAAATGGTCCCAAGGACAGAGCCAACAGCCAATAACAATGGATTAAGGAACTACTTCCTAGGACCAGAAACAGGCCCTAGTCAAATAATGGTCCCTGCCTCTGAAGTCAGGGGAACTTACCACATGTGCCTGGCTGGATTTCAGAATTGCTAAGGGCCTGTACCCACTATGTGCCTTCAATGTCAGCCTCTTGCAAGTGGGAGTTCTACTGCAGTTATCTTACCCATTTCTCACCATTGTACATGGGACTTTTGGTAGGTGGTATTGGTGGAAGATAACTTGAATTTTTAGTTCACAGTTTTCCAGATGGAAAAAATTGCATCTGAGCAAACTCATCCCCATTCAGACTTGATATATATTATGAAATTCAGAACACTGAGCTGCTACCACAATTGGATGAGACTTTGGGGACCTTGGAAGGGGGTGAGTGTATTTTGCATGTGGGAGAAATGTAAATAATTTGTGGCCAAAAGGTGGACTGTGGTAGATTTTTTTTTAAAGATTTATTTTATTTATTTATCCCCACCCCACCCCCCCACCACTTGTGCCCACTGTCTGCTGTCTGTGTCCATTTGCTGAGCATTCTTCTGTGTCTGTTTGCCTTCTCGTCTTCTCTTTAGGAGGTACCGGAAACCGATCCCAGGATCTTCCAATGTGGGAGAGAGGTACTCAATCACTTGAGCCACCTTAGCTCCCTGGTTTTGTTGTGTCTCTCACTGTCTCTCCCCTGTGTGTCTTTTTTGTCAGCTCGCTTTCACTAGGAGGCCCCGAGAGCCAAACCCAGGACCCTCCATATGGTAGACGAGAGCCCAGTTGCTTGAGCCACATCCGCTTCCTGGACTGTGGTAGATTAAAGACAGCCACAACATCCTTTCTGCTCTCCCCATGAAGAGAAGAGTCTATTTCTCCTCCCCCTTGAATCTGAGCTGGCTTTGTGACTTGTTTTGACAAATAGAATGTAGCAGAAGTGACACTGTGCCAGTTCTGGGTCTAGGCCTTTTTTAAGCTTGGCAGATTCCAGCCCTCTTGGAGCCCCAAACCACCAAGTAAAGAGGTTCAGCCACGCTGTTGGAGACACCACATGGAGAGAGAAATACCCCTGGCCAAACCCCAGCTGTTCTAGCCATTACAGCTGAGATACCAGACATGTGAGTAAAACTATCTTGAATTTTCAGCCCCAGGAAAAGAACTATCCTGCTTAGTCCAGTAAGTCCCAATTGCAGAATTGTGAGTAGATACATGGTTGTTCTTTTAAGCCCCTGAATTTTGGTGCAGCCTATTATAAAGCAATAGATAAATGAAACAGAAATGCTGTGATGGATTAAAGATGGCTACAAATTCTTTGGGGTTCCTCCTATCAAGAGATAGAGGCTATTTCCCCTTTCCTTGAATCTGGGTTGGCCTCATGACTTGCCTTGACTAATAATATATTACTTCTCATGCTCTGTGGATTAGCTGGGGAGCTTGCTGGTTTTTCCTGGGCTCACTCCTGTGGTTTCAGGTGGGCTAGAAGGTACAAGATGGCTTTGCTCACAGGTCTGGCAGTTGGTGCTGGCTGTCAGCTGGGACATCTTGGCTTTCCTTCACATGTTTTCTTTATTCTCCAAGATATTAGACCATTTTCCTTTTATGGCAGTCTTTAAAGCAGCATTTCCAGGAGGAAAAGGCATGCACTGCAAGGTTCCTTGAAGCTGGTTCTCTAGAACTTGTACAATGTCACTTCTACCACATTTCATTAGCCAAAGCAGGTCACAAGGCCAGCCTGTATTCAAGAGGTAGAGAACTCAACCTGCAAAATACTGTGGCCATGTTTTTCAATCTAACACCAGTGGATTGTCAAATGCCAGAAATACTTTGCTAAGGAAAAGTGTGTAATGGCATAAAAGATATTGTATCTAGTTCATCATCATTTTGCCCAGCATAGTTATAAGTTCCCCTTTTGAGCAACCACCCGGTTAGCCCCGGACTGGGAATAATTGCAACTAGCATGACCTGTACCTTTACATGGTTAGGAGGTTAAGAGTCGCCCTCAGCTTCTCCAAACAACCCTGGCCACTCTGACCTTTCACCCTGCACAACCTACTAACAAGGCATGTATCGCCATATGGCTTGGATGATAAGAACTGCCCTCTCTGCTTCTTTTTGTGCCACACAGTTTAAAACTGCCAGTTCCCAATATCTGCGGGAAAACCCTCTTCCCTCCCTCTGGGTCACAATAAAGGCAAGGGCCCAGGACCCATATCTTCTTCTCTTCCCCCCCCTCCCCCCCCTCCCCCACTGACTCTTGCAGGAGCCTAGCCTGAATGAACCCTGGGACCCTCCAACACCCTCATTCTCCATTTTCCCCCTCAACGCCCTTTGATCTAACAAAGCTGTCCTTTCGTGCATTCTTGGCTGACTGGCTGGCTGGCTGGCTAACTGTGTTTGCTACTCATCACCCAAAGGTCTTCCACTTAACAGCCAAAACAATTGGCATAGCCAGGAGGGTTTGTTGGTCATGGCCATGGGAAATGAGGCATAATGCCTTTGGCTGCTCTCAGCTTACTAACTGGCTTTTCTGGATGGCTAATACTATCTGGGAAGGTCCGTGGCTTGCTGAAGTATATCCATGCTGTTTTGCACCACGTTTTTTGCCTCTGCTGGATGTTGCCTAAGCTTCCCACTCAAATTGGTGCTCCTGTAGATCTGAGTGCTCTTTAGGAGCTGCAAATGGCCAGCCCTAGTACAGCAAGAGGGGAAACCCTATGGTTCCTAGCACTTTCCTTAACAGGAACGACTGGCCTGTGGACACTGAATAACTGTGACCACATAATGAAAGTCTTGTCACAGCTCTGGGAGTAGGAGCCCTCAAGACAGGAGACCAGCATCCCCGTCCCAAGCTGTGACTCACGAGTGAGGCAGCTAGAGTTAAACACCGGCCGAAAGGAAGCACACAAGACCTCCCGGCGTCGGGACCGCAGCCGCTGGGAGACTGCCATGGGAGACTCCCACCACTGTGTCTGTGCACTGGGCGTTCAGGTCTTAAAGCCATCCCTAGCTTGAGGGCACCCCTCCATGAGAAGCATGATGGCACCCCAAAAGCAACGGTGCCGCTAGGGTCTGTTACAACAAGCTGCTATGTTGCAGCTGTTTCCGCTGCTTTTGCTTTTCATCCCAGACCCCTGGATTGAGATAGTTACGGAATTATTGGGGGACAAAAGGGGGTGGGGGTGGTGCCCGAGCACATTTTGCTAGCACCTCCTAGGACAGAGGAAGTTCCTAAGTTGCTTAAGAAATGTAAGACTACCATTCAATGAGCATTGGTCGTCTCGCCAAAGCTCTGGTGTTGTGTTGCCGCAGTCTGAGAGCTGTGCCTGATGATCCTGCCACTATCACACTAGTGAAAACAAACCCCAACCCCTATGAGGTCAGATGGGACACCCTAGAGAGGGAGAATGTTGCCTGAGTCTGGTCAGCGGGAAGCACAAAATTTTCCTCATCACCATGTGTAAGGTCAAGTAGGGCCCCAAAAGGGAGCCCAAATTGGAAACTAAAACTCAAAATTTTACTTGATTGAAGACTCAAACCATACTTAAAGATTTTGTTTAAGGGGACAAGGAGAAAGGAGCAGACTGTTTGCTGAGAATCTTTTCAATGGGGTCTGAGTTGCCACCCTCCTCTCCCCAAAATGAGGCAACTGTGTGGTATCACTAAAAACTCTGAGCCCCTCCCCTATTACATGGGAAAAAAGAAGAGACACACCTGTCCCTAGCAGGTATTACCACCAAGGCAGATGCCCCCTAGCAAACAATTAATGAAGCTCAGATTGTTACTTAAAAAGATTGAATGATGCAATGAGCCTGGCATTTCTTTGAGCATTCAGACAAAAGAGACCCAGAGTCTGTTCTCTGGCCCTGGGGAGGCCCCTTTTGACACCAAGTCATGGAAAATTGTCTTACAGGGACCTCCTTCACCCCAACTTACCAGGCAGTCTTGCTCAGCCTTATCAGCAGGGCTCTTACCAACACGAAGCTATATAAGGTGGAGCTATTGGCAGGCTGTGAGAGGGACTCACATAGGAGTCACAGATGCTGGCTGATCAGGCCCAGGAGGCCCCTTTACAGGGGGCTACATGGCCCCTCCTCCAGAGGGACCCACTTCTTCCTCCTGAATATCAAAGGTCCAGCCCCCCAAACTCCTGGGAGTTGTAACTACTGACACAAGTCTTAATAAACAGCTACCCTGTTTAATGGCACCTTTTGCTCTTACTTTCCCCACTATAGGTATTGATACTTTAACATGTCGCCTGGAATAAGATCAAATCTTTGAGTACCTTGGTGGGCCATGCCAAATGGGACTCCTGTGGAACTGCCCCTGCCAATCAAAGTGATAAGCACCACAATATCACCTGAAACAAGGTACTATGGGGCTCCATCCTATAAGCCAAGATCTCCTCAAAGAGGGAGTCATTCATTTTACCAACCATCTCCTCATACAATAGCCCTATTCAGCCAGTTCTTAAAGCCCCAATGAGGTGTGATTATCTTCACTTATACTAAACTTAGTGCATAAGATTCTATTCCTAACATCATCTAAGTAATAACAGATATTCACAGGAGCAAGGGCAATTGCTTTGCTATGACTGACTTTTTTGGCCAACATATTTTCCTCAGTACCAATACTTTGAGAGAGAGAGAGAGAGAGAGACAGAGAGAGAGGGAGGGAGAAGAGAGAATTCCTAACCATTGCTGCCAGGACCTTAACAAACAGTCTTTTAAAAAACTGAGTAACAGCACTATATAGCTGGCATCTGATTCAGGGGCAACTCTAAAGAGCGGCCTCCAAGAGGACCTAGCCACGTTCACACATCATTTACAGAAATGAGGTTGTGCAATAGTACCCCGCTAAACACTAGGGCCATCAAATTCTATCAAATTCCTGGGTGTCACCTGGTCCCCTAAGGGCAGCCAGATTCCCACTACCAGCAAACATCATAATAATACGTATTAGTATTATTCATGTTCTGGAGGTAAAAAAAATCCCACAGCCCTCACTCTCATTATAGCCCATACCCAAAAATCTCATGCACATCTGCTGCTTTCCATTGGCACAATAACCCATTTCCCAAGTCATGCCCCTTGTCCCTCCAGGAAACCTGGTGACAGCCAAGTGAAGCAGAGCATGCAAGAATCACCCTCTCAGCACTCCCCTCTTGGCACATCCACAGCGAGACAGGCAGCAGATGGCCTCCTGATCAAAAGCTCCACAGGCAAGAAGCCGACTGCTTTGAAGGTCCGGCAGGGTGAGGGAGACCCTCAACCTGGAGGCTCGGGGGGCCTCGGGCTGTGCGTGTCTCCGCTCAGCACCTTGCAGGGCTGCGAGGCCCAGACGTCGGAGGAGAAGTTCCACCCACCTGAGCAGAGGGACAGACTCACGCGGCAAGCTCGGGTGAAGACCAACCTGGACTAAGCGAGGGCTTTGGATGGGACGTGCGCGCACATGTGTCCTGAAAAGAGCGGTACATGCGGGAGACGAGGGCCCAGCTGAGTGTTTTTGAAGTCATCCCGGGAACGCCGGCTGGACCACGCGGCGGCTGCGAAGGGGCACAGCGGGGCCTCGGCCGAGCAGCGGGAGCCGCTGCTGCGGGAGCTGCGGCCCGTGGCGGTGCTTCGCAGGACCGTGGACCACCTGTTGGCCCAGATCATGGACCAGAAGGAGGGCAGCCTGCGGGGCTGGTACAACTTCGTGTGGACCCGGACGGGCCCTCCGGAAGGACATCAGGCAGCAGCGCCCTGCGACCCGCCGACGGTGCCCCTGATGGAGAGGTGCACAGGGTTCCTGCTCCGCTGGTCATCCTGGTCTAAAACCGTCTGTAAAACCCTACGTTTCATAGTGGCAATCTTAGTTTTTCTGGAATTGTTCTTGAATAAGTAATAATTAGAATTTTACTGAAAACCAGACCTCATTGAGAATCCTTTAGTTCACGAATTCTACAAATACAAGTTTGCTCAACATGAAGAGTCTGAAATCTGTCTTTAGTCATAGGTCAGAAATCAATTGCCTCAGACACTTGCCTAAACTTGATATAGGTCCTTTAAATAGGTACTTATAAGAATCTCTGTGATTGTTGGCATCATGTTTTATCATGGAGAGAAACTTCTTGGACAAGAAATTTTTTTTGTTTTGTTTTGTTTTGTTTTGAGGAACCAGGGCCAAGGACTGAACCCGGACCTCACATGTGGGAAGCTGTCGCTACCCTTATGTCTGCTTGAGAACTAACACAGTGCAGTCCTCAAAACAGATTAGCATGAAAGCAATCTATGGTGTCAGTGAGGCATTCTTTTTTATTTTATTTTATTTTATTTTATTTTATTTTATTTTATTTTATTTTATTTTATTTTATTTTTTGGTACGGTTTTCTGTTTTTACATCATAATTGAGTTCAATAAGGCAAAAGATGCATACAGTCTTCCAGTTTTACCACTAGATGGAGAAGGCATATTCTCACTAATGCAAGACACAAACCTGAAAAGATTGCCTACGTTGTCCATAGCACAAAGCCCTGCAGTTGATCAAAAAGAAGATGTAGATGATGCCCCATGACCTTATAGTTTAGTGGGGATGAGACAAGAACTCAAGAAGTTGTATTTTAAAGCAGAATATAAAAGTCCAAAGATAAACAAGCAGTTCTATGGAAACTCAAAAGAAAGAAGAGTTGGCAGAAGATATTTGCATGAGGCATGGTATTTCAACAGACTAAGGTTGCAACCTGGCCACTTTACTTTAAATGCGGAGATGAAGAGATTATAATTAATTTAACCAGTGATGGGGGCGTCCCTGGAGGTTTCTTAGAAGCACCAGTGCATGAAACCCCTCCACATCCTCTCCTCTAGGCAGTCGGGCCCCCTCCTCCCCATAGCCACAGCCCTTAGACCTGCCTCACTCAGCACATGCTTTATAACTGGCTCTTTACATGAATGTATCTTAACTAGAAAATGGATTTCTTGTGGGCAGAGATTTTTTTTCAGTTCATCTTTGAGTCCCTAGCATTGTGCTGGTTACATGTTAGCTGCTCCAAAATAAGATAAATATCAGATAGCTCAGGAGGCCAGAGAAATGGGAAATTTGGGGACTTGTTTATTATGAGAGAATCAAGTAATGACTGCTTGAAGTAGGATAGTAACAAATCCTACCACACATCATTCTGTGGTAGACCAGAGAGTTGACAAATAAATATATATGGGGGTGGTAAAAACGAGAGATTTTAAAAAAATTATTTTCACCCCACTTTTTCTCCAATCATAAAAGGAATTCATGATGTTGTAATTTTGACTATTTCCAAAAGCTTGGTCTACCATTAAAGAAGGTAAATTTCCTACAAATGAGAATATTCCAAAGAATATTCCACATTATGAAGATAATTCTAAACCATCAAATTTTTTAGGCTGCAAATTTTATTAAGACAGCATTATTTGAATACATAATGTCTATTGCTGCAATGTATAATGCGCAATTAGGACAGAGATTGCAAACTGGTGGCATGTTTTGTGAAATTTGTATGATGTTTTTAAATGTTTTGAAATCATTGCTATTACTTGACAAATCATGAGATTTTCACATCCAATCTGGCTTCTCTTGATAAATTGGAAGGTCTGGTAACAAGGCAGAATCCGTTGGAGCTGGGTAGAGACCACCCCCTTTAGATAATGCATGTACCTTCTTGCCTGCCACAGTCCCACCACTCCATTTTGAAATACACATTACCCACTCCTCTCATTTACATTATCTGTCCAGCCCTTCAGACATTTGATATGTGTGACCCCTGAGTTTGCTCATTTTGGATCTGTGAATTTTAGGATATTTGTTAAACCAGTCATCATCAGTCATTTTGCACACTGGTGTTCCAAAATTCTTTGCAGGCTGCATTCACATTTTGGTCTTGTGTAAAATTTATTTTGTCACAGCTGAGCATATACTATTACATCTATAATCTGAGTGGGTTGTGAGACTTGGTATCAAATGGGGTACAATTGCTGCAAGTAAGAGGTAAGAGGCATAGTAGAAAGGAAGGTCACATGATTATTGGAACTTCTGAGAACCTTGCCTCATGAGTATACAAGGGAAAATGGTCAGAGTGGCAAAAATGTCTACAAATAGGAGCACGATGGGAAAGCACATGTAGCTCAAGTGATTGAGCATCTGCTTCCCATTGCAAGGTCCTGAATTCTATCCCTGGTACCTCCTAAAAAGAAAGAAAGAAAGAAAGAAACAAAAAACCAACTCTCATTGGGGAGCAGATGTAGCTCAGTGTTTGAGCACCTAAAAAAATAGCAACATGATGCATGCAATAACTATGGCAGTGAGATATTCTGAAATATATCAATATACTTTTTATTTTTGTACTCCTTTATCACCACTTTCTCCCTTATTTAGCATCCATTGCCTTAATGAGGATTTTTATAGCAGAAATGCAAAGAGAGAGAGTCAGTGTTTAACTCTTGAAGCTCATTTCAGAAGCAAGAGTCTTGAAAACCAGATGTATCAGTCAGGTACTAACCAGGAAAACAGAAACAACTTTAAGAACTTATAATACAGGGGGGAAATGTAGGTAATTGAATACATGAGAAATGGAAGACCTGGGAAACCAAACAGTGGAGAGTGGAGTCACCCAGAGATTAACAACATCAGCAAGACTAGAGAGACAAAGGGAGGAGAGAGAAATACTCTGCAGAGGTAGAGAGAAATACTCAGGCCCCACCCCATCTCCTGCAAGTATGTCCCATGGGATGAACCCAGCCAGAGCCAACTGCCATGTGTGGGCCAAAGGGCTGGGCAGCAGTAGGGCAGGAATGGACTTGAGGGCTAATAGGCCCAGGACCAGCACACCAGTTACAAATGCCAGCCGTGTGAGATAGTACAGGGTTTTGTTTTGTTTTTCGCTTCCAAAACATTCTCTTTAAATATTTAGATCCAAAGCTTGGAGGGCTAAGTTTAGAGTTTTTAATATAAACCATAGAGTATAGGATATGAGGCAACAGCAATTTCCTGTCACACAGAAAGGCAATAAAAACCCTTCCTGGCTCAGGAGGAGGAACTTGGAGAGAAGGCTGAGGAGAACAGGATTCTCGAGCAACATGAACCAGAAAAGTGGGGACAAGAACTTCATGCTTAAGATTCCTAGAGCAGGGAGGTCCAAGCATAATTTTCTGTGTGGATATTTGGAAGGACAACACCTTAAAGAAGACCCCGTGCCGACAGGGGAGCCACAGTAGAGTAGAAATAATGGGCTGAGGTGTTTAGGCCGGTGCCTCTGTGTGAGATGCACAACTGCTGAAAGGGCCCAGGGATTGGATTCTGGTTGAAAATTGCATCTTCCGTGAGCACAAGGCCAATGCAGGAACCATAGGCCTCCCCAGCAGGTGATGGCAGAGCCGGTAGCCAGTGGTGGGGTAGACACAGCAGAGGATAAGGCACCTCAGTTGACACCAGCAAGGGGCAGGGTCAGCAGGTGGGCTGGGCACCCCTCCTCTCCACGGCACAATGCTGGGCACGTGCCACCTGCCCCAATACTTGGAGCACTGCCCTGTGGGCGGGATGGGCAAGGGAGTCCTAAAAAACTCCAAATATGGAGTTTGAACTTTGAACGCACTAAATTTGAATCATGAATTGGTTATTTTTTTCCAAAATAGATGACATTTTAAGCTGGAGGTGTCTGAGTTACCTTAAAGGGGCAAGATGAAATGTTTCCCACCATTGGTAGAAATGAGGGACTATTTTTATTTTTATAGACATATAAAGAAACATATTTCTTTGTATCTGAATCATTATGACCATAAACTTCAAAACTTACTGAGGTTTATAGCACAGGGTTTCACACAATTTTGCCTGCTCTGAGTTTAGACACCACTGCACACATGCACACGTGCATATGCCACACAGACTACACACACAGAGTGAGACTACACATACACCCAGAGAGCATACTCAGACCACACGCACACACACACGCACACACACACCACTTTTCAGCCCTTTGATTGCCTTGTTTTTTCTAGGCTGACTTGGTCTTTTCCTGAAGCATTAATGCTATTCCAATGGATGAAGAATCACAGGGCAACAGATATCATTTTCAGAAAGAAAACAAACCATGGTTTAAAATCTCCAAGTCATCCTGTGATAGTTCTCCTCTATCAGTAAAGTGTCTGTGATCCCCATAAAGACCTTTGCTTCAATCTGGTTGTTACCACTTCTTATAAGTTCTCTGTGCAGAATCAAGTTTCTCTCTTTATTCCCAGTCCCTCTAGGTAAAAAGGGGCATGTCTGAGTCCCTTCTTTAGTGGTTTCCATTCTTGCACTGAGCTTCAGCATTCATGTAGACAGTTTCTCCTAATAGGGGGTAAACCTCAGGCAAACTTTACACGGAGTTCCAAGTAGGATCGTACAGGATATGCATTGTTCAGTCTAAGGCATCATTTTTATCCCAGGCTGCATATGTGACACTCCCCTTAGGTTTGTTCATGGAGTACATGGTGGCCCTCACCTTGCAGAGGTAAGTCACTGTCTTTGCTTAAGAGCAACAGAAAATGTAGACTGATTCCCCAACCCAGAGACACTATCCTCCTTATTTGGCTGAGGAAAGACTATGGACTCCTCCTGAGCCTAGATTCTCTCCAGACCAGTGGGTGCCCTCCTCTTGTTTCTTCTCTGCCTCCCCAACTTCTCCTAAGCCTGTCTCAGTTTCAGCATTCTCTTTCAAGCCGAGCCATAAAATCTTGTTTCTTTATCCAAGGACCAGTCTTTCCAAATATGCCACACTTATAAACGGAGTAGCTTTATAGCTTTGCTTTATGCTTCGTGTCTTTTTCTTTCTGAAAAGAGGCACAGTTCTTTGAACTATTCATAGTCCAAGAAAGATTGGAGGCTCAACATTGTGTTCTGCGCTCTTTCCTTTCTTCTTCCACCCCTATTGTGTGTGTGTGTCTCCACTTAGCACACCTGATCTGTGCACCCTATGCCTGGCTTCACCCAGCCTTGGCAGACTCAGGAGCTTCTGCCTCTCTCCCAGGTAATGTGGAATCAATTGGCACCCACTCAGGCTCTCTTCATCTACCAAACTCATCAAGACACGGTTTCTACTCTACTGAGGCCACCCATGGTGGTGGGGGGCACTCCAGTTCCACGTGGGAAGTTGGGTACAGGTGCCTCCTGTTCTGAAATACAAACCAAGCTCCATCTACTTAGGCTCCCCTGTCGCAGGTCTGACAGAAGGACCAGGGAGCAGGCCTACCCCTTGAGCAGGGGGCTTCTCTCTTGCTCCCCTCTCCCTCTTTCTCTGACTCCTCCCTCCCAGCCCAGGGAAAGTTTCTTTGGTTTTCCTGCCTGGGGAGAAATTCCCATGACTCATAATCAGTATTGTTCTCTTCTCTATGGTTAATTTTTATAAAGTCTAAACTCTGATCCTCCAGTCCAGTTCAAACTTTGGAAACAAGCCCTTTTGGAATTTAAAACAAAACCATTTCTCAAAGACTTGGCTCATACAAATCCAAAACACTTTTATTTCAGACTATTTTGCCAGGTGTGAGTTTAAAAATCCATTAAGCCTTCAATTAAATTATTTGAATTATTTCTTTGTAGGCATTATCTGCCTTCCCCAAACAGTGAATGTGGTTATCCAATGAGTGGAGAGCTGCCAAATAATTTTAAGAGACAAAAATCCCCAAGGTTAAAATCTCTAAGTACCAACTTAGTACATCTTTAGAGACAAACTGAGATATTGTTACACTGTAATGGTGAATGCTTTGAATTATTGCTGGCTGTGTAGTTTTGTTTTAGCCCTTTATATAGTCAAGAATACCATCATGGCTTTAAACGTATTTGATGTACACTTCTTTACTGTCAAGCTTTGCAGAGCTGCCGTGAAAAGGTGGATGTTAAACAAAGACATAGTTTAAAGCTTTATCAAATGTTCGTATGAAATCTGGTTTTTCTGATTTTTTAAAGGCCTCTTTATGGTCTAGTTCTCAATAGAAAGAAAACCTATTAAAATGGCAGGTCATTTTTATAGGGAAAGAAGTGAATGGATTAATCATTGAACTATAACTTGTTCTGGTAAATTGATAAAGAAATTGAATACATTTAAGACTTTCTTTAATTAGCAGCCTGTTTCTTAGGATCTCCACTTTGGTCATAACATTTGGTTACATCTTGAGAAGTTGATTCTAGAAAGAATTATGTATTTTCTTCAAAGGAGTCTTTATATAGTTCATATAGCTCTTTTGCCCTTTATTAAGGAAGTTGAGAGTTTATAGAAAATTCATGCATAATATATAGGATTCCCATATACCCCCACCACCAGCTTGTATTGGTGTGGAACATTTGATACCATGGATGATAGCACTTTTTTTTTTAATTGTGGGTAAAATTCAAATTTTTCACAATACAAACCAATATTTGTAAAATGATATGTAAATATATATGCATATATGTGCATTTGCTTACATAAATGTTATTTTTTACATATATTTTAAAAGATGCTTAGATTACACAAATGCCACACAAAAACCACAGGGATTCCCATGTTCCCCACAACCCACACCTCCCACAACATCCCACATAAACATCTTTCATTAGTGTGGCACATCACCTGCAATGGATATACACATCCTGGGGCTTTGCCACTAAGCATAGACCACAGTTCACATCGTAGACCTCACTCTCTCCCACACAGTTCTGCATGGTATATGCTGATGTCAAATGGCCTATATCCATCGCCGCAACGTCACTCAGGGCAACCCCCAAGTCCTGAAAAAGCCCCTGTATTACAACTGCCCTGCCCCTCCCTGCCCCAAAAGCATCTAGTGGCCACTGGCTCCACCTCACTGTTATAATTTCTTCCATTACTTGAATCACAATATGTCTACAACAGAATACCATTAAGTTCACTCTAGTCCACAGCTCTTCCCCCAATCCTGAGGGGACTGGAATGGTGATGTCCACTCCACCTCCAAGTGAGAGTGGGCTTATATCCCATGGATACGGTAGATGGGATTATCCTGCCTTCAGCTGCAGGCTCTCTCCATTCCCTGGGATGGCCGTTGTCCATCATTGTCTCCTTACCAGGTGACTTGGGTGAGTCCATTGAGCTGAAGAGTAGGAGTTGCAGCTCGACCGAGATTCCAGGCACAGCTGGCACATGGGCAGGCCAAATGCTCCAGTCTCTGGAAATACACCTACAAACTCCAGCATCACATATAGGTTTGAATAGAAGGGACTGATGGACCATGTGCAGGGAGGACTTATTTGAGTCCAAAACTCTGTCACTCTCAGGAGCACAGATTCCAAAGTAGAGCCCACTGATAAGGCATCAATCTCTGGGGCTATCCCCACTTATATAGGACCTGGGTGTCTCCAGAGCCCTCAGGAGCCCCTCTGTGTGGGATGATATCCACTTTGGTGTTCTATGAGATCCTATTGAGATGTGCGTAAGCGTTACCTCTGGGATGACCTCCCAACTCTCTTTGAAGTCTCTTAGCCACATGAACTCATTTGACTTTACCTTTTTCCCCTTTTATTCAAGGTCTTTTTCCTGTCGTGTTGCCAGTTGGCACTTGGTATTAATCCCTTGTTGCCAGCGAGGCTCATCCCTGGGAGTCATGTCCCACGTTGGGGGGAAGGTAATGCATTCATATGCTGAGTTTGGCTTAGAGAGAGGCCACATTTGAGCAACAAGGAGGCTCTCAGGTGGCAACCCTTAGGCACCCCATAACAGTAGGTCAAGTTTCAATTACAAGAGCAAAGACTCATAAGGCTAGTCATCAATAACAAGAACCCATCAGTGGGCCAACCTCCCTCCCCCTTCCCCACCCCATATTAAAACCTTTGTGTGTGTGTGTGTGTGGATGGTAGCTTTGTTATAACTGTTATACAGATAGTGAAACATAGCTACTAAACATTGTCAATGGTTTACAGTATAGTTGACAATTTAGATGGTACAGTTTAATAATTTTTGATGATATTTACCATGTCCTGTGTCCATTACTGTAAGGTAATGAAAAACATTTCCCATGAC
>JAQZBX010011942.1:0-16967 GCA_029593785.1 Cabassous unicinctus
TTATTCTTATTCCTTTGAAATTTTTAATGATGTTTTACATGTATTACTTAGTTTCCTAGCTCTTGCACAGTTCCTCTTGCACCTTTTTTATATTATTATTACTATTATTCTTTTTATCCACTTATCTATTTCCTCTTCTCGGATCCTAATTTTTTTCCCCAAGGTAACAGAGACAACTGCAATAATATAGAATAAGAGGAACCAAGAATCAAAAATTAACCCTACCACACACAAAGAAACAACAAAATAAAACCCTAGAGAAGAAAGAGAAGCTAACCGACCAAATAAGCCCATCAGGATAAACAGATGCCCAGACACCAATGAAAAATTACAAGCCATACTAAGAAACAGAAAGACATGGCTCAGTCTAATGAACAAACTAAAAAACAGGAGGAGGTGCAGAACATGAAACAAAAAATCAGAGATATCCAAACAAATATCATGAACCAACTTGAAGAAGTGAAGGAAGAAATAAAGGATATTAAGAAGACACTGGGGGAACATACTGAAGAAATTGTAAACATAAATAAAAAGATAACAGACCTGATGATGATGAATGGCACAATACAAAAAGTCAAAAATACACTGGAAACACAAAACAGCAGGTTTGAATAGGCAGAGGAAAGGATCAGTGATGTCAAGGACAGTACTTCTAAAATCAGACAGAGAGTAGAAGAGATACATAAAAAGATGAAAAAAAAACAAAACAAAAAAACAACCAGCAGGGACTTAGTGACTTGAAAGGTGTATTAGTCAGCCAAAGGGGTGCTAATGTGAAATACCAAAAATGGGTTGGTCTTTACAAAGGGTATTTATTTGGGGTAGAAGTCCACAGATACCAGGCCATAAAGCGTTATGTTTCTTCTCACCAAAGTTCATTGCCACGTGTTGGAGCAGGACAGCTGCCGACGTTTGCCAGGGTTCAGGCTTCTTGTGTTCCTCTCTTCCCGGGACTGCGTTTCTCTCTGGGCTTAGCTCTTCTGGTTCCTCCACAAGGTCAGCTGTAGACTATCAGTTGAAAGGCTCACTTCTCTTCTCCTGGGGCCTTTTCTCCAAAATCAAAACTGCTTTTCAAAAACTTCTTCTACTCTGTTCTTGCCATGCCTTTTATATTTGATTCCCTACCCACCAAGGGGTGGGGCTCAACACCCTACTGATGTGGCCCAGTCAACACCCCAATCATAACTCAATCATGCCCAGATTAACAGATCAGTTTACAAGCATGATCCAATTATATTTTTGGAATTCATAATTACATTAAATTGGCCAACGGCCACAAATGGCAAAGCGAAACACTCAAAAATATGCATTATAAGCATTCCAGAGGGCAAAGGGAAGGGAAAGGGGGCAGAAAGAGTATTGGAGGAAATAATGGCTGAGAACTTCCCAAATCCACTGAGGGACAAGGGGACATGTCCAGGAAGTGCAGTGCACCCCAAAAATATAACTCCTAACAGGCCTACCCCAAGACATATATTGACAAATTATCCAATGCTCAAGACAAAGGAGAATACTGAAAGCAGCAAGGGAAAAGGGATCCATCATATACAAAGGAAGCTCAATAAGATTAAGTGCTGATTTCTCATCTGAAGCCATGTAGGCAAGAAGGTAGTGTATATTATAGTTAAGGTGCTAAAAGAAAAAAACTTATAGACAAGAATTCTGTATCTAACAAAGCTGGAATTTAAAAATGGAGTAGAGTTCAAAATATTCACAGATAAACAGAAATCAAGAGAGTATGTCAATAAGAAACCTGCTCTTCAAGAAATATTAAAAGGAGCTCTGAAGGTTGAAAGGAAAAAACAGGAGAGAGAGAGTTGGAGGAGAGTGTAAGAACAACTAAAATGATAAAAAGAGAAATAAAAACAAACATATGGCATACATAAACCTAAAGAAAATATGGCTAATATAAGTAATGCCTTGACTTTAATAACATTGACTGTTAATGGATTAAACTCTCCAATCAAGAGACACAGATTGGCAGAATGGATAAGGAAATATGACCTATCTATATGCTGTCTACAAGAAACTCACATTAGACCCAGGATACAAGGAAGCTGAAAGTGAATAGTTGGAAAACAATTTTACATGGAAACAATAATCAGAAAAGGGCAGGAGTAGTTATAATAATATCAGACAAAATAGACTTTAAATGCAATACGATTGTAAGAGATAAAGAAGGACACTATATATTAATAAAAGGGGTAATCTATCAAGAAGAAAGAACAATCATAAACATTTATGCACCTAATCAGGGTGCCTCAAAATACATGAGGCAAACATTGGGAAAACTAAGTGGAGAAATAGATGCCTATACAATTACAGTGGGGGACTTTAATACACCATTATCACCATTAGACAAAACATCTCGAGAGAGGATCAATAAAGAATCACAGACCTTGAATAATACATTAGAGGATCTGGACCTAATAGACATATACAAAACATGACACCTGAATACAGTGAGATAAACATTCTTCTTGAGCAAACATAGATCATCCTCCAGGATAAGCCACATGCTAGGCCATAGAACAACTCTCAATGAATTCAGAAAGATTGAAATTATACAAAGTAATTTCCCTGACCACAATGGAAGGAAGCTGGAAATCAGTAAGGGACAGAGAACCAGATTAGGCACAAAGATATGGAAGCTAAACAATACACTCTTAGACAATCAGTGGGTCAAGGAAGAAATTGCAAAAGAAATGAGTAACTACCTTGAAATGAATGAAAGTGACAACACAACATATCAAAACCTATGAGATGCAGCAAAAGAAGTGCTGAGATGGAAATTCATAGCCATAAATGCCTGCATTAAAAAAGAAGAAAGAAAGAAAGAAAATTTAAAAAAAAAGAAGAAGAAAGAGCTAAACTTAAAGACCTAACTGCACATCTCAAGGAATTAGAAAAAGAACAACAAACTAACCCCAAAGGAAGTAGAAAGAATGAACTAACAAATATTAGAGCAGAGCTAAATGAAATTGAAAATAAGAAAGCACTAGAAAAAAATAAACAAAACCAAAAGCTAGTTCTTTGAGAAGATGAATAAAATTGACAAACCCTTAGCTAGACTAACAAAGGAAAAAAGAGAGAAGATGCAAATGCCTAAAGTAAGAAATGAGGAAGGGGATATCACCACTGACCTCACAGAAATAAAGAAATAAGAGGATATTTTGAAAAATTGTATGCCAACAAGATGGATAATTTAGAGGAAATGTATCCTAGAAACACACAAGCAACCTGCATTGATGAAAGAAGAAATTGATGAACTCAACGAACTAATTACAAGTAACGAGATTGAATTTGTCATGAAAAATCTCCCAACTAAGAAGAGCCCAGGATCATATGGCTTAACAGGTGAATTCTACCAAACTTCCGGAAAGAGCTAACACCAATCCTGCTTAAACTCTTCCAAAAAATAGAAGTACGAATCACAGTATGTCACTTTAAAACATACTATAAATCTACAGTGGTAAAAACTGCATGATATTGGCACAAAGATAGACTTACTGACCAATGGAACTAAATGGAGAGTTCTAATATAAATCCTCACATATACAGTCAACTTGGTGTATTTGACAAAAACACCAAGCCCATTCAACTGGGGGAGAATGGCCTCTTCAACAAACGGTGCTTGTAGAACTGGATATCCAAATCCAAAAGAATGAGAGAGGAACACCCTCTCACACCTTATACAAAAATTAGCTCAAAATGGATCAAATATCTAAATATAAGAGCCAAGACCATAAAGATCTTGGAAGATAATATAGGGAAGCATCTACAGGATCTTGTATTAGGGTATGTTTTAATGAACTTTACACCCAAAGCATGAGCATTTAAAGAAAAAGTAGATAAATGGGACCTCCTCAAAATTAAAAACTTTTGTACCTCAAAGGAGTTTATCAAGAAAGCAAAAAAGCAGCCTACTCAGTGGGAGGAAATATTTGGTAACCATATATCTTATAGGGGCCTAATATCCAGAATATATAAAGAAATCCTACACCTCGAAAATAAAAAGACAAACAATCCATTTAAAAAATGGGCAAGTGATTTGAATAGACACTTCTTTAAAGAAAAAATACAAATGGCTAAAAAGCATATGAAAAGATGCTCAACATCACTAGCTATTAGGGAAATGCAAATCAAATCTACAATGAGATAACATCTTCCACCCAGTAAAATAGCAACTATTAAAAAACAGAGGACTGCAAGTGTTAGAGAAGATGTGGAGGAAAGGGAACACTTATCCACTGCTTGTGGGGATGTAGAATGGTGCAGCTCTTGTGGAGGACAGTTTGGCAGTTCCTCAGGAAGTTAACTATAGAACTGTCATATGATCCAGCTATCCCACTGCTGGGTATATATCCAGAAGAATTGAATGCAGGGAGACGAACAGATATATGCACACCAATGTTCATAGCGGCATTATTCACTATTGTCAAAAGTTGGAAACAACCCAAATAAATGTCCATCAACAGATGAATGGATAAAGAAAACTGTGGTATATACATACAATGGAATACTATTCAGCTGTAAGAAGGAATCTAGTATTAACACACGGGATAAGATAACATGGACGAATCTTGAAGAACCAATGTTGAGTGAAGCAAGCCAGGCACTGAAGGACAACTATTATATGACCTCACTGATATGAATTAAGCAAATTAGCAGACTTACAGAGCTAGAGTCTGGAAGATAGGTTTACAGAAGGCAGAAAGGGAGAAGAGGTTCTTCTCCCATATGGGCAAAATCTATGATAAGGTGGAAGGGTGTAGTTGTGCAGTGGATGGGCATGACAGTGGTACAGTGATTCTATTGAGTTGGGTGGTGCTGGTTTGTGAGGGAGGTAGGGTCAGGGGGTGGGTTGGGCTGTCCATGGAACCGGGGGGAGGGTTAGGGGAGGGTGCAGGTGAACTCTGGGGATTTGCAGGCATGTAGTTGAAACAACAATGTTGGGAATGTTCTTTTGGCAAATATGGCAAGGAAAGGTTATTGGTTTAGGGTGTTGGATGTGGGGGACATGCGGAACAGGACACAACTGGGGCAGGCCTCTATGGAGTGTGTGAGCATTCATCTTGTCATAGTGGGTTGTAGCAGTTGGTGGAGACCCACATAATGAGCGGGAAGGTTTTAGACTCTCATCCTGAGAAGTCCTGCTGTGTTCTCAAACAGAGACGTGGGAATCTCTCCAGAGCATAGGCAGTGCCTAATAGGGGAGGACAGGCCATTATTTCAAGGCTTCAATGTTGTTGCAAGTAACTGTGAATCTTGTTCTTCAAGGAGTGAACCTTGGTGGTTGCTGTGGGTCCTGAGGGGAGGGGGAAGGAGAAATAGAATAGATGGAACATGGGGCATTTTTGGGGTGATGGAATTGTACTTCATAATTTTGCAATGATGGATACAGGCCAAGTTGAATTTCATCAAAAAATTTTAAACTATATGGTCCAAAATGTAAACCATAATGTAAATCATTGACCATGGTTAGTAGCAATGTTTCAATGTTTGTACATCAGTTGTAACAAATGTACTATCCACATGTAAAATGTTATTAATAGGGGAAAGGGGAAAGGGGGAAGGATGTTGGGTATATGGGGTCCCCTATATTCTGTACATCACTTTTCTGTAACCTAAAGCTTCTTTGAAGACAAAATGAAAAAATTAAGACACTGGGGGAATAAATGGAAGAATATGTCACTGTACATACAGCCAACAGATCTTACAGTGATGAAAGACAAAATGGCAAAAAAAATTTTTTTTAAATATTTTTCTCATTTTTTATTATTACAAATTTTTAATACTTTTTATATTTTATTTCTTTTTTAGAAAAACTATCATTATTATTTCATTTTCTTATTTATTGTAATTGGTTATTTTGTTGGCTTCATTTCTTAAGAAGTTTTGGATCACAGAAGGGTTCAACTGTGACAGGGAAGGATCATTGGCGTGGTGTATCAGTGATGGGGGATGCATGGGAGGAGGTTCACCTGGGGCATACCTGTAAGGCATATAAACGTCTTCAAGTGTTTATGGGGTATTTTCACGGTGGGTGGAGATTCACGCAATAACCGAAAGAATATTGAATTCCCATCCTGGGGAGCTCTGCCACGTTCTCTAATGGAACAGCAAGAATCCCCCAAGTACAGGGGCAGTGACTAATGAAGGAGAATCTTCCATTGATGGGCCCTTGATATTGATGACTGTACTTATGAAGCTTTACTTTTGAAATTGAAACTTAGCCTGGTATTATAGGGTGCCCAAGAGTTACCTCCTGAGAGCCTCCTTGTTGCTCAAATGTGCCTCTCTCTAAGCTGAACTCAGCATATAAGTACATTACCTTCCCCCCAGCGTGGGACATGACTCTCAGAGAGATTACTACCAAGCAAAAACTAGCAATGAAACTGGAAAAGAGCCTTGACCAAAAGGGGGAAAAGGTAAAGATAAATGAGTTTATATGGTGAATTAGTCAGCCAAAGGGGTGCTGATGCAAAGTACCAGAAATCTGTTGGTTTTTATAAAGAGTATTTATTCATGGTAGAAACTTAGATTTACCAGGCCATTAAGTGTAAAGTACTTCCCTCACCAGTCTATTGCCATGTGTTGGAGCAAGGATGGCTGCCAATGTCTGCAAGGGTTCATCGTCCCTCTTCCTTTTAAGGATCCATGGTCCCAGCTTCTTCCAATATCAGCTGTAGGCTGGGATAAGTCTCATCTCTCTCCTGGAGTTCATTCCTCTCTGGGCTCAGCTGCTCTGGTCTCTCCACAAGGTCAGCTGTAGACTGTCAGATGAATGGCTCATCTCTCTTCCCAGAGCCTCTGCCATATCTAATGGAACCTTCTCTCTTTCCTAACATATCTGCTTCTCTGTGTGCTTACTTCCCAGGCTCCAGGATCAAAACTCTGTCTCAATCTTCTGTGTAGTTTTCTCTGTGAGTGCCAGCCCTGCAAGGGGGTGGGAACTCAATGCCCTACTGACATGGCCCAATTAAAGCCTTAATATTAATTTAATCAAGTAAGAGTGAAACCTCTAAATCCAATCCAATCTAATATGCCTAGAGGAACAGACCTGTTTATGAACATAATCCAATATCTATTTTTGGAATTTATAAACAAAGCCAAACTGCTACATTCCATCCTCTGAATTCCAAAAAGACATTACAATATTAAAAAAAAACAAAAAACTTAAATCAGTACAATACTAAATGCAGAATCATATCACAATCAGTATAAAGAAATACAGTTTGTCTTGGGGCAAAGTCCCATCTGGCTATAGACCTCTGAAACTCACAAAACCATTTATCTGTTTCTAATATACAAATAGACAGACAAAGGATAAACATTTGCTTTACCATAAAGAGAAATTGGGAGGGAAACATGAGTTATGGGTCCAGAACCATTCTGTAAACCTGCAGGGCATACTTCATTCAATGTTGAAGTCTGAGAAACATTCTTAAGATGATGGTTTCTTCTCCCTGGGGCCTTATGGGAACCCACCCTTTTGACAAGCTTGCTCAAAGGTCATTTTCCTGGTTCCACTGTTATCAAGCATCTGGGTGGCAACCAAGCTCCAGACCTCTCCCTCCAAGAGTGTTTGGATGACTGCCACATTTTACCCAATCTTTGGGATAAAGGCTTAACCCCCCTAGTACAGGGAAGTGAAGACAGCATCCTCCCTAACCTTTGGCATACAGGCCCAATCCTCTCAGAGCAACAAGTTGGTGACCTGGACTTCCGTAATCCATGGGGGCAGGACCACCAATCTCAGACCTATAGGGTGGTGACCTTAACCTTCCTAATCCTTGGGGAATGTGCTCCACCATCTCTGTACCCTGGGGTGCAAAACTCTCTTTGAAAATCAAGTGGGAACATCCATCCTCTTCAACTGCTGGGCCAAACTCACCCTCTCTGTACACATGGGTGAGATTCCTCACTTGGCCCAAAGAGGTGTCTTAATTCCAGATCTCAGCTTCCATGGTTTTCCTCTTAAAGCTGTTTCCCCTTCAATCTCTCCCTTCCATGTCCTTTTTATTCCAGGCCAACAGCGATTTTGTTCATACAGCTCACTCAAAAAGTTTGTTGGTTTAGCATACAGGAAGTAGGGGTCCAAGCCATCAAACAGTAAGACTTTCCACAAGTCTTTCCTAGATAACTGCATTTTCAATCCTGATTTACAAGTTCCAAGTTTAGTTAAGTTCTCAAATGGAGCACTATAATCTGGGGACTTGATTTCCAGTGGCTTGGAATTTCCAGAATTTGTTTCTGGTTTCTTTGTGCCCAACAGTTCAGTCCTTAGCTTATCTCTCTTGTCTAGCATTTTGTTATAAGCTTCAAGGAGAAGCCACACTTCATTCTCCAAGTTTAATTTGGAAAGTTCTTCAGCTAAATGTTCAGGCTCACCGTTTTCAAATTCTGCCTTCCATAAAATATCAAGAATTAATCTCGCTAAATTCTCTGTGACTTTAAAACACAGATCACCTTTCCTCCAGTTTCCAAAAAAATTTCATCATTTACTTCTAAGGCATCATAAAAAGTCTCTTCAAATCACTCTAGGCCTTTTCTATCAAACATCTGACAATTCCTCCAAAAAATAACCCTTACCCATTTATAAAGCCCTTTCAACATTTTGATAATTGCAAAAGCATGACCCTACTCTCTGGTACCAAATTCTGTATTATTCAGCCAAAGGGATCCTGATGCAAAGTACCAGAAATCTATTTGCTTTTATAAAGGGTGTTTATTGGGGATAGAAGCTTACAGTTACTAGGCCATAAAGCGTAAGTTACTTCCCTCACCAAAGTCTGTTGCCACGTGTTGGAGCAAGATGGCTGCTGATGTCTTCAAGGGCTCAGCCCCCCTCTTCTACCGTATACCAGGGCTAATTGGGCATCTCAACCTTAGACATGCTAGTCCATCTTTTGGTCCATGTTTCAGTCAGCCAACTAAACAAACTGTTAGAGCCTATTCTTACCCCTCAAACTAGAGCATTGAATCCAGAATTTCTGCTTGGTGGGCCCATATCAATAAATTCAGCATGATCCAACTTTATATTCCTTCCACCATTATCCCATACCTTTAGTATCCATTTCCACACATATTCCCCTGATTTCCGTCTATATAACTTGGAAAACTCATGCAGTTCTTTCAGAGTATAGCATACTTCCTCATGGTTCACACTTTGTATTTCATTTTTGGTGGCTTATTGTGATCTTAGTTTATTAATAGGTTTCTAAGAGAAGAGGGGTGGTGGGGGTGGGTAAGGAGAAGGATTAGAAATGTCTTGTAAGGTACTAACCTCAGGGCATTCCTTGCATTTTCTTTTGGTGAGACAGGATTAATCTCTTCAGGCAGGGGTTGAAAGGCAGATTCCTCATAGCAAAGTGGAGGTTGGGCAGTGCATGCTGGAGTTTGGCTGGTACTTGCCTCAGGGCTGGGAGGAGGTCCACACTCCCTGGGGCAGGCCAGAGGTTGGGCAGTGCAGGCTTTAGTTTGGCTGGTACCCATCACAGGGCTGGAAGGAGGTCTAGAAATTCTCTCCAAGAGCGAATTTCCCAGCTTGTCTTTGGATAGCCAAAGTCTCCTGGAAATTTATCAAGGCACTTCATTGGACTTTCATTGGAGCTCCGGTTTGCAGGCTGCCTGCAGAACCTGGACGTGTGCATCCCCATGATCACATGAGACAGTCTTATAAAATCTCATACTATTTACATACATCTCCCGTTGATTCTGTTCCCTAGAGGACCCTGACTAATACATATGGCTAAGAGACTTCAAAGTGAGTTGGGACATCATTCCAGAGGTTACGCTTATGCACGTCTCAGCAGGATCTCATTGACTGCCAAAGTAAATATTGTCTCAAATAGCAAGGCTCCTGAGGGCTCTGGAGACATCCAGACACTATAGACAAGGCAGACAACTCAGGAGTTTGGTACCTTGCCAGAGGGCCCTACTTTGGAATTTATGCTCTCCAGTGTGACAGTTAGACTCAGTTGTGTTTTCCCTACACATGGCTTTTCTGGCCCCTTTTATTTGAACCTATAGTTAGTACTATAGTGGATAGGTGTATGCCCAAGAGACTTAAATCTTTGGGCTGTCAATCTGCCACTGGGCCCTGAATCTCAACAGAGTTGCAACACCTACTCTCCAGTTCATTGGACTCACCCAGGACAACTAACAAGGAGATGATGATGGACAATGACGATCCCAAAGAACAGAGAGTCTGAAACTGCAAGCAAGATAGTCCCATCCATCCACCCCATGGGATCTAAGCCCCCTCTCAATTAGACGTGGAGTAGGCATCACCATCCCAGAATCCTCAGGATTGGGGAATGAACAAAGGACTAGAGTAAACTTACTGGTATTCTACTACAGACTTATTGTGATTCTAGCAATGGAAGAACTTATATCATTGATGTGGAGGCAATGGCCACTGGAGGTTCTGAGGGGAGGGAGAGGGAAAAACAGGTGTAATTTGGGGGCATTTTCAGGACTTGGGAGTTGTGCTGAGTGACATTGCAATGACAGATACAGGCCATCGTATATCTTGCCATAATTTAGAAAATTGTGCGGGAGAGAGTGTAAACTACAATGTAAACTAAAATCCACACTTAGTGGCAATGCTTCGAAATGTGTTCATCAATTGTAACAATTGTACCACAGTAATGAAGGGTGTTGTTAATGTGGGAAAATGTGGGACAGGTCGGGAGTGGAGTATATGGAAATCCCCTATATTTTTTTTATGTGACATTTTCGTAATCTAAGTATCTTTAAAAATAATAATAATAATTTTTTTTAAAAAAATTGAATGCCAAGCTACGGAATAAGTGGCTAATTGGGTGAAGTAGTCATGTATTACATGGATGTTTGGTTACAGGCTTGTGACCTATATCCTGGGATGTCCTCTCAAGATAAACTTGAATAATAAACTGAATCCCTCATTTAACATAACCAAGAAATAAATGCTAATTTTCCTAAGTCACTGAGAATTTGGAGTTGGAACCATAATTAGTTCTGTGAACTATTCACGTATATTGAAAGTGTCCATACTCTACAAGGGCTCTGCTGTACTTGTCTATGCCATCCTGATAAAGAACTTTGGAGCCCTGTCAGGACTGGCCATTTGATATCATACAAGATATAAATCCTAAAATTTTATTAAAACCCAGTTGTTTTCCTCTAGGACTACAATCGCTCATCTTGCCTCTATTTCCCCTTTCTCTATCATATCATTCAATGAGTCAAATTCATAGGAGGTATATGATGCAGAAAAAAAAAAGACAGCTGCTCTTAGCTATAATCAATGTTCAAAGAACCTTTACCTATGTTTTCAACATGAATGGCAAGTTGCCCAGTAACTATTACCCCATACAGACAAACTTTGTCATCACCCAGAATTCTCATTTCTGGTAGGCATACTAAAGTCAGAAAGTCATCACTACTATCCTATTACCTTCCTCATCTATGGTCACCCTATGACCTCTTGTATTGAAGAGTCAATGTTTAAAATCACTACTCATCCTTTCTACTCGCCAAGTACCTGTCTGTAAAAGAAATATATTCTGTAAGCTAGTCATCTGTGTTTGAGATTTTTTTTTATTCAATACGGCAAAATCCATGCTGACTCACAGCCAATTCTGTAGACAAAGTTTCAGAAAACAACTTGAAATGTGAAGATATTCAACTCCTCTTCAATCTTTCAGAACCCCACTTTTAAAGGAGCAACTTTATTTACTTCTTCCTTTTTGTGACCATGAAGCAACTACATGGTTTATTAATCCTCAGTTTCCTTTTCTATAAAGGAAGGGCTTGGCTCTCTGATTTTATACTTTGATGATTCTTCTTCTTTCTAGTTTTTCTGAAGTCTTATTGTTGACTTCATCAACTGAAGGAAAGTCATGCATGATCTAAGATTTATTGCAATGGAAATGAATTCCTATTTCCAGAATTCCTTCTCAGGAATAAAAAAATAAATAAAGCTCATAGTTTATTCTTCAAATATTTAGTAAGAGATGAATCAGGATATTCAAGGCATGATTAAATTAATTTTGAGAGATCTAACAAGTAGGCAACAGTTAGATCTACTGTCCCAACAAACTGCTAGTAGCTATTGGAGAATGAATTCCACCATGATTTCTGAACAAGCCTAAGTGTCCTAGGGTACCTTTAGTATGATATGGATTTCTGCCTTTCTAATATTAGTTGAAAAACAATGTATTGCTAACTGTACTGTATTTCCAAGTCATCGAACTTTTCAATCATGATGTACTCTGGGTATCAAAATAAGTGTAACATGATATTTTAAAAATTATGGAATATGATTTCAACTAATTTTGGAAGCAAGAAAAGTGTTGTTTTTAATTAGGAAGCTAGATAGTTAACTGTGACATTGACAGAGCAAAGAAGTATGGTCTAATGGAATGAGTAGTGGTTTAGATTCAGAATTGAATATGAAACTTTTATCCCTGTCTCTTAGCAGCTATTTAACTTAAATACTTTTAATTGTCTTCTCTAAGCCACAGGAAATGCATCTGTAAATATATATAATAACTATAGCTAACTTACATTGTTGCTATGTTTAAATGAAATAATGTATTTTTACCAATGAGCCTTTGGTGTAGCAATGAACAACTCCAAATTCTCAGTGACTTAGAAAAATTAGCATTTATCTCTTGGTTATGTTAAATGAAAGATTCAGATCTGCCATGGCTCCTCTGGGCATTGGTGGGCTTCATGTGTCTCCTCAATCCTGGTCTTGGGCTGAAGGAATAGCCATTCCCTGAGGTGTGCTTTTCTCATGGTGAAGGGTAGAAGCAAGAAAGATGGAATTAAACCTCATGAGTTCCCACTGACAGTTGTCATACATTCTGACTGCTCACATTTATTGACCAAAGCCAGTCACATGGTTAAGCCCAATGAGGCAGGAGTGTGTATTCTACCTATACCTACACAGAAGCCTGACATGGGTAGGGAGGGATTAAATAATTGTGAACATGTAGTAAAATTTACCACAGTCTACGCTCTTGTTTACAAATATTTGCTTCCCTCCCATGCAAAAAATACATTCAACCCCTTCCCAAGATTCCTCAAAAGTCTTATCCAACCATGACATCAGCTCAGATCTAAGATCTTGATCTATATAATATTCATATCCAGATCCTTTTTCTCTAAAGATTAGTGAAGTAAAAAACAAGTTATTGTGCCTTACACACAACATACATTCATAGAATAGTGACATTAAAACAACAAACACTCCCACTTGAAAAGGGAAGTAATCATTGCTCCTTAGAAATTCTACAATTCCATCTCATGGTTATCAAGGACTCCCTAACATAAGGTTAGGAATTATCCATGACTATGCTTCTTGATGAAAATGCCCCAGTCCATCATTCTCCATGGATCTTGGTTCTGCTCTTTTGGAGGTTCTTCTTTATCTGCTATCCTTCTTGTCTACATCTGAAGAGATCTTTGGAGAATATGCCCTTTTCATTCAGTCAGTAGTTTTTCAGCCTGTTTCCTGCCCTTACAAAGTCCAATGTTCAAGGGCTCTTTTATATCTCAGTCAAAGCCTTTTGTTAAATCTAAGCTGACAGCACTTTGGCACTTTTATTGTTTTTAATCTGTTTGATTGCACTCACCTCCATGTGTCCGTAGCCATACCAAAAACATTCTTGTCATTCTGGACTAAATTATATGTCCTTAAAGTTTACCAAGTTCTGTGGGACACATCTTTGGTTTTTTTAAAACCCTTTGTCGATTTTGTCCACTGAAATACTTTCTAAAGGTATGTTAATCCAATTATAGACCTAAGGGTTTGAAGCCACAACCATGATTTAGTCTTTGTCCTCCATATATACCCATAATTTGGACTTTATTCTGAGATGATATCATAATTTCAGGACTTTTTTACTAGTTGGAGATGAGAAAAAGATGCCTCTTTCAACTCTGAAAAAATCTTATAAATTCTAGGTTTTCTCATAGTGCTTTTATTCTTGCTTATAAGCAGTTGTTTTCTAAGCTAATCTGTCTTGTTCCACAATTAAAAATGCAACAGATATGAACCAACTAATTCTATTAACAGTTTTTCAAGAAAACTCTATGCTCAGACTTGTAAGTCCATCAGATATATTACCTACCTTTAAAGTTATAACAGTTTAATCAGCCTTGAATAACATTTATTTAACTGCCCAGGCCAAATCTGGTGAAATATATCTTAAATTTTTTTGTTATTTCAACATCACACTTTCAGTATCAATTTCTATGTTATTAAGCTTTTTCTGCAGCACAATCAGTCTAAAATACTGGGGACTTAAAACAAATATATTTCCCAGTTTAGAAAAGGGCTATGGCTCAGCTGGGCTCCATTTGTCTTCTGACTTTGGAATCCAGCTTAATAAGTAGCCACTCATTAAGACATGATGTAGGACATGACATTCTCATGGTAGAGGACAGAAGCAAGAAAGATGTAGCAAAACAACAGAAGTGCATTTAATGTTTCTGCTGGGAAATGCCACATTTTTGTATTTGCTCTCATTCAATTAGTCAATGCCAGTCACATAGCCAAGTCCAAGTGAACAGGGAAGGAGGCTTACTCCACAGCATAGCAAAGGACAGGAGGGAATTCATAATTGTGCATAACCAAAACAAGCCACCACACTGTGCATGTAAAACATTCAATAGAAGGATAGATAATAGGTGTGCACTAAAGGTAAATAATATTATAACCATTATACTAAGCTATTCATTTATGCAAATGTGGTATGCATAACAAATACCCCCAAAATTACATAGTAACCACCAGTTTATTATGCAGAAATTATTAGTAAAAAAAAAAAGCATTGCATTAATTAAAAATTGTTTGGGATGGATTTAGTATCAATCTTAAGTACCAATTTTTTCTCTAAAAGAATTGACCTTTAAAGGTGTGGAGCTTAAGAAATAATGCCTGTACTTTTTAATTTAAAGAACAGCATTCTGGTGGCTATTGGTAATACTTTATTTATAGGGAAAGCAATAGAAAGACTACAGTAATAACTTGAAGGTTTTACATAAGGAATTGGTGCCTTTTTCCTTAAATGCATCAGTGGTCCCCAAGTTATATTTGTGTTTTAGAGATAAGCCAAATGCCATTACTCTGGCGTACAGTGGATTGTATTTTTAGAAAAGATGAAATAACCAACACTTGCACTTTTACATCTGTGATATGAACCAATAACCCCATGAAATTGGATGAACGCTAACTTTCTGTAAAAAAAAAAAAAATGATTAAGCCCATGTTCTAAGATAAAAAATAATAAAATATGAAAATATTTGAAGGGGAAAATTTCCTTCTTCTAAGCTGTGAATCAAATTTCTTTGAGAAAATGTTGAAAGACACACATTTTTCCCAGAAGATGAAAAACTGTTGTATTATTTATTATTTTGATCTTTAAAGTAAAGAGAGTGCTAAAAATGTTAGATATTTTTTCCAAAAACAATTTGCTCCTTAGAATTTTATTCCAGCCACTTTCATTTTTATGTGCAAAGAGACCAAGAGCACAGAGGCCAAGTGGACCAGTAGTGATGTCCACTACAGAGCAGTAAAGCTTGTGTGCTGATTTTGAACTGCAGCTGACATATGAATCAATATATCTCTAAGGATTGTTGGAGCCCAAATCAAATCTAATTTTTTGAGGCAATATGTTTCTTTTCTTGAGGCATCAAACACATTACTGAATTACATTATTTTCCAGTGAAGAATATGTTAGATGGCAGAGTGAGATGCTTCAAGTCTCAGTACCCCACAGAAACTGTGAACAACCAGCTGGAACTGGCAGAAACATTTTTCTCAAAGCTCCAGAAAATAGTTAAAGGACTGCAGTAACAGGGCCAGTGCTGAATCAAGAAACTGTCTACTTAAAATTCGTAGGATTTCATAGTACCCTGGCTGGCCCCTCCCCAGCCCTTCACCAGCTTGGCTTGGAGCCAGCTCATCCTCCCAGAGTAAATCCCTGGTCCTGGTTCCAGAGGGAGAGAAGTAACACTCAGGCACATACTAGGAGCATGTATATCTGGCCCAGTCTGTCTGGTGGTGGCCTGAAGGTCTTGCCATCCCAGAACTTACCCCACATGTAGAAAGCAGCCCACAATGATCTAACACTAGCTGGGTACAAGCTAAGGAAGTGAAACCTCAGAGTCTCATTCTAGTGATGATGCATTAAATATCAAAGGTTCAGGTTTCAACAAAAGGTGACAAAACATACAAAGTGACAGGAAGTGATGGCCCAGTCAAAGGAGACGATTAATGTATAAGGAACGATCCATAAGGAAGACCAAATCTGGTATATTCAGGCAAAGACTTTTAGAAAAAGCATGCAGTTCATCCAAAGTGTACAAGCAGTGGTATTTGGTATAATCACATACTTGTACATTCATCACTTCAATCAATATTAGAGCATTTTCATTATTTCAATAATAATAATAAACAAAAACCAGAAAAACAAACAAGAAAATTCTTCACCTCTCAATCTCTGTTTCCCCTGCTGTGCATAGCTGCTATTTCTGGCTATCTTGCACATTTATTTATTTATTTATTAAGCAGTTTTATTGAATTATAGTCACATACCATATGATCTATCCAAAATGTATAATCAATGGCTTTAGTATAATTACAGTATTGTGCATTCATAACCACAAAAAATTTTAGAACAATTTCATTACTCCAAAAAGAAAAATTCCACACCCCTTAGTACTCCTTGCCCAGCCCTACATAACCACTAGTCTAATTTCATCTTTATAAATTGATTTATGTTTACATTTTACATAAATGGAATCATACAATATGTAGTACTTTGTGTCCGGATTCTTTCACTTAGCATAATGTGTTTTTTTGTCTGATATTAACGTTTTGTAATGTTAACATACATTTGTTCAGCTTCAAAGAAAAACCAGGCAAAGACTTTTTAAAATGGTCCTAAATATGCTCAAAGAGCTAAAGG
>JAQZBX010011942.1:17067-42045 GCA_029593785.1 Cabassous unicinctus
AAAAAAAAAAAAAAAAAGCATGGTACAGGCATTAAGAGAGACAGACTGACCGATGGAATCAAATTGAGAGTTCGGAAATGGACCTTCACATCTATGGTCAAGTGATTTTTGACAAGGTGTCAAACTCCCCCAGCTGAGTCAGAACAATCTATTCAACAAATGATGCTGGGAAAACTGTATATCCATATCTAAAAGAAAGAAAGAGGACCCCTATCTCTCACCTTATAAAAAAATTAACTCAAAATTGACCAAAAACCTTCTTATAAAAGCTAGAACCATAAAAGTCCTATAAGAAAATGTAAGGAAACATCTTCAAGAGCTTGTGTATGTGGTAGTGTCTTAGATGTTACAACTAAAGCAAGGGCAGTGAAAGAAAAAGTAGATAAATGGAACCTCCTAAAAATTATACACTTTTATGTTTTAAATGACTTTTTTAAGAAGGTACAAAGGCAGCCTACTCAATGGAAGAAAATTTTTGGAAACCACATATCTGACAAGCGTTTGATTTCTATGTTATATAAAGAGATCACACAACTCAATGACAAAAAGACAAGCAACCCAATTTAAAAATGGGCAAAAGACATGAATAGACATTTTTCCAAAGAGAAAATGCAATGGCCAAAAGCACATGAAAAGTTGTTCAGCGTCTCTAGCTATTAGGGAAATGGAGAGCAAAACTACAATGAGATATCATTTCATACCATACAGAATGGTCATTATTAAAAAAACAGAAAAACAAAAACAGAAGACCTCAACTTCTAGAAAGGATGTGGTGAAATAGGAACATTCCTTCACTGTTGGTGAGACTATAAAATGGTACAACTTCTGTGGAAGGCAGTTTGGCAGTTCCTCAGGAAGCTAAATATAGAACTGATGTATGTTCTGGCAATACTGCTATTAGGAATATAATCAAAATAACTGAAAGCAAGGACATGGATAGATATTTGTACACTGATGTTCCTAGTGGCATTACTCACAATTGCTGGAAGATGGAAAAAACCAAAGTGCCCATCAACTGATAAACAGATAAGCAAAATGTGGTATATACATGTCATGGAATACTATTCAGTAAGTAAAAATGAACTGGGGAAGTACATAATACCACGATCAACCTTGAGGATATTATGCTCAGTGAAACAAGCTAGACACAAAAGGAAGTATATTGTCTGGTCTCACTGATATGAGCAAAATACAATGAGTAAACTTATGGAATTAAACTATAGAGCATAGGTTAGTAGGAGACAGAATGTGAATTGAGAAGAGGGACCTGATACTGAATGCATGTAGAATGTTCAATAATGTCAATTGTGAATATGCATAAATAGATAGAATTGATGGTAGCACATTATAATGAGTATATCCATTTAAAAAAAGATAGGTGAACACAAAGGGAATATCAATAGAGAGAAGAAATTATGAAAAGGAACCAAGAGAGCTGAAGACCACCATTAACAGGAATTAAAAATTCCCTAGAAGAGTTCAACAGTTATTTTGAGTTAGCAGAAGAAATCATCAGAGAAATTGAAATTGAAATCATTTTGAATGAGGAACAGAAAGAAGAAGCAATGAAGAAAAGTGAACAGATCCTGAGGAACCTGTAGAGCACCATCAAGTGTACCAAATATACACCTTGTGGGAGACCCAAAAGGAGAAAAGAGAGAAAGGGCCAGAAGAAATATTCAAAGAAATAATGGATTAAAACTTCCTAAATTTGATGAAAGACATGAATATACATATCCAAGAAGCACAACAAACTTCAAATAGGATAAAACCAAATAGACCCTTTCTGTGGCATACACTAATCTAGCTGTCAAATGCCAAATATAAGGAGAGGATTCTGAAAGCCACAAGAGAGAAGTAATGTGTCACAAGGGAGAATCAATATAATTATGTGCCAATTTCTCATCAGAAACCATGGAGACAAGAACACCATGTGATGACATATTTAACATGATGAAAGAAAAAAAAAAAGCAAACCAAGAATTCTATATCCAGAAAAGTTGTCTTTCAAACTCAGTGAAAGATTAAGACATTAAGATAAACAAAATTTGAGGGACTTAGTCACCACTGGATCAGTCCTATAAAAAATGCTAACTGGAGCTCCCCTTGTTGAAAAGAAAGAACACTAAACAATTGAAGAAATAAAGATCTCCGGTAAAGATAATGACATGGGTTAATATAAATACCAGTACTGTTGTATTTTTGGTTTTTAACTACACTTTTTACTTCCTACAGGATCTAAAAGGCAAATGCATAAAATAGAAAGGTAAATTAGAGGTTTGGAGCTGATAATGTATAAATATGTAATATGTGACAAGGACTGCATAAAGGTGGAGGAATCCAGGGATATAAGAATGTAGTTTGTGTTTACTATTGGAGCTAGTTGGTATCAAAGAAAATGAATTGTTAGAGATTTAGAATATTAAATTTAAGCCCCATGATAACTATGAAGAAAATATCAAAGAATATGCAAGCACAGAGAGGCAGAAATTAGAGTATAGGTTGCTAGGGGTGAGGGTCAGGGGGAATGGGGAGTTAATTAGGTATAGGCTTTCTGTTTGGGGATATGGGAAAGTTTTAGTAATGGTGTGGGTGAAGGTACTGGAATACTGTAAATGTGATTAATTCCATCAAATGGTATTCTTGGGAGTGGTTGAGATGGGAAAGTTTATGTTGTATATATGTATATTCCCACAATTTAAAAAATAGTAACTAAAGAGACTGTGACAATTAAATACAATACATGATCCTAGCTGCAATCTAGCAAGGGAGAAGAATGTGCTCAAAAAACATAATTGGGACATATGAAAAAATTGGAATACAGACTGCAAGGTTTATGTTAATGTTAAATTTCTTGATCTTGATAACTTTACATAAGGTCATAGCCTTATTCTTAGGAAATGTACATAGCAGTATTAAGTGGTCAAGGAGCATAATGTGTATACAACCTACTCTCAAGTGTTCAGAAAAATGTAGTGATATATATATGAAGAGAGAGAGAGATAGAGATACAGAGAATGATAGAGAGAATGATACAACAAATGTGGCAAAATATTAACATTGGTAGATCTGGACTTGGGGGGTAGTGGTAGGGGTATGTTGGAGTTGTCTGTATGGAGTATGTATTATTTTTGAAACTGTCCTGTAAGTTTGAAAATATTTCAATATAAAAAGTGAAAAAATTTTTTAGAAGAAATATTCTTGCACTCCAATAATAAGTATATGCTCAAAAATTTTAATGAAAAGTTTCTAATCCTCATTTATCACTATAGAAATATTTTATAATTTAGATTTTTGACCCATAAAAATGCTTATGAATACTCTGAAGGATCATGTTTACTAAGTTGATAATGTTTGTGAATATGAGACAAATTCTTATTAAAAATTAAAGGAAGGGAAGCAGATGTGGCTCAAGTGGTTGGGCTCCCATCTACTGTATGGGAGACCCTGAGTTGGGTTCCCAGGGCCTCCAGGTGAGAGCTGGTGCAGCAAGATGATGCAACAAAGGGAGACAAGCAGACACAGAGGAAACAGGCAGCGAATGGACACAGAAAGCAGACAGCAAGCACGAGTGGGGGGGGGGAAGTTGGTAAATAAATAAATAAACAAATAAAAATAAAATAAAGGAAGCTTTGTCTACCTATGCAAAGATTCTTACTTTGTTTTATTGTAGTAGCAGATAAAATAAAAATGAGGAATGATGCCATATCCATTACAATTTTGGAAATTCCAATTTCTAGAGTTTTTGGCCTATTGGCTTGTGCAGTAATATTACTGGGAAGAATGTGAAGGAACAATGCTATAAATTATCCCAAACACAATAAACTTGGAAATTGTTAAATGAAATTACAAATAATAAAACCGTATGTTTTGTTTATTGACTTTCTCTTAAGAGCCAAAGTAAAATTTAGGCTTCTTCATAGTTTAATGAAATGTTTAAATTTCCAAATAAAATAGATTACATACATTACCTTATTTATAATGTGATAACTACGCTTAAATTACAAGTATGCCTTCTGAGGAGCCAGGAATATAATTTTAGCCTATCATTTCCCAAATGTTGGCCTAATGAGAGCACCAGGCTGTTGTTTTTATTTTTTCACCCTTCGTTTGCTTAAGGGTATTAATCAAGGACAAGGACAGTATTTGACCAGAAGGATGGGGATGCATCATCTGTATGAAGGAAAAAGAGGTTGAAAGTTGTTGCATTTATGGGGCTGGTCCTTTCACTAGTTTTGCCTCTGAATTTCAAATTTATATTGAATTATCTATATGATTAGTGGCACAATGATCTTGTGATAGCATTTTACTTGGCTGGGCACTTTAAAAAGTCTAAGATGCTGTGACCAAAAAATCTTTTATTCCCTTTTGAGTTACCAAAGACTTGAATAGGGGATTTATCCCAATATTGGTAACATCCTCTATCTTACATGCCCTTCCAATTCTTTGCCTTATTCTTCTAAAATATTTATGTTCATTTCCCAATACTCATATGTATCACTCTGTTAAGGAAGCCTTCTCTTATTAGTATAATATAACAGACTCAATGACTGCTCCTTCTCTGCTTTATACAAATCTCTATTAATGCACTGCATCATAAGTTCTTTGTTTACATGACCATTTCCTAAAATAGACTTCTTTACTTGATAGCATGAGCAATATATCATTCTTCTTTATATCACAGGACAAAGCATAATATCCAAGCCAGTGCAAATGCTCAATAAATAATTTTTATTTGAATTAACTAATAGCTTCACTACAGCTTGTTTTTTTCAATCCCTTTAGTTGAGACTTATCTTTATTTCTCCATATGGTTTTTCTATTATAGTGAATTGAATTAATAAAATCATGCATTATTCAGATGTACAAAGAAAATATGACAAACACTCTAAATATGTACAAAGAAAAATTTTCCTATAACTGAAATAATATTTATCATAAATACTCATTCATCTGAATAACTCAAGGAAATTAAATTTGGTCCAACTCAGTTAACTCAATCCAATTTAGTAATGTAAGCAGTGTCTTCTGATGATCCAGTCCTACTTTGATGACTCCACAAATGTTGTCTTTAAATTTTTTTCTATGTGATTATTTCCAAGTAGAATTTGCATGCATAGTAGGAATGGTGCTTTCAAGACTTCATGATTTACATGACCACACTTGTCTCTGCTGCAGAAGGAATAATCTGGTCTTCTCTCTGTACTGCTGCTTTTATCATGAGGAGGTTTTTGGTGGGTAAATGAGCTAGTATCTTCAGTTGTAATCCCTAGGTCTTGATCAATTAACTCATCACTCATTTCAGCTTCATCACTGTGATGCAAACCCTTCATCAAAGTGCAATTTTCAAAAACTTAAAAATATGACTTGTGCAAATATTTTGTGACTATGTTAAAAATGTCTTTAACTCTCTAAATGAAGGAAACAGCAGGATTAACAGCAGGATTATAAAGTTTGTGTAAGGAGAATCCACGAATGGAGATTCATACAGTATTCACTAAATGCTGAGATAAATATGCTAATAGATTAAAAAACATTCAGTGCCCTACTGGGCAATAAAATCATAACCTCGGATGTTATCTTTTAGACTTGGTAAATCTATCAATGAACATATAACATCCCACAATCTGGGCCCTAATCAAGAGGAAACCATGTGTGATAAACATTTGAGTCCCCTCATTGTATCACATGTGTATTTTTGGACTCAACATACCATGTCGAAATAAGAAGAGCGTTCCCAAATTCATTTAACTCATCTCCATAAGTCATGCTGCTCTATTCCACCTTAACATGTTGAAGATGTTTGTTTATAGTATTCTCCAAAAAGACTGTAGCTTCCTTCTTTTAGATCTTATGAAGTATACTATTAATCTCATTTTTGTTCTCTGGCTCCCACCATATCCATCTGGATGTTTCTACCAGAATAGACTTAAAGACAATGAGAAAACAAATATATAAGAATATCAAGGAGAAGAGCATTCTAGGAATAAGGATTAGCAGGACAAAGACCTTGGCATAGGAAGATTTGGAAGGCATATGTACCTTGAGACTTCTGAGTGATTTAGAGAAAAGAGATGTTTGGGCAGGTCAGATCCTGTAGGGCCTTGTATGCAATGATACTGTCATTGGTTTTTATATTGTGTCAAATGGGAAGCCAGTATACAGCTTAAGCAGAAATGATGTCATAGATTTGGAGCTTAAAGTGTGAAGTCCAGAAAATAGAAAATAAGGACTTATGTGCAGGTGATAGCATTGTAAAGAAAAAAATCAGTGAAAACATGAATATAGATTTATGTTCATATGTGTATATGTATATATATGCATGTGTATTTATGTACATACACAAACATATATTTTTATATACACATAAACATATACCCATTGTGTGTGTACACATCCACACACACAATGGATTGGGTATAAGTTGTAAGGAACATATGGGAATCAAATTTCAAGGTTTTGGCTTCAGCAATAAAGATGCCATTAATAGTTAGAGATGAACAACGGCTATGGTGATAGTGGAAGAGGAATTCAGTTTTTGATGTTGGTAGTGGTTAAAATGTGTAAGAAGAGATAGATGTAAAACCTTCCTGGTATTCAGAAAACATACAGGATAAAATAACTACAAGATGTAAATTAACAAATATCAGATTGGCATCAATTACATGAAATCCTCATGCATAAAACTGGTGAGATTATAAACTGGCCCAGCCCTTCTAAAAAGGAATCTAATAAGAATGAGTAAAATTGTATGTGTATATGCACTATTACTGAAATATGCCATCCTGGGTTTATATCTCAAAGACATTATTGTTTAAGACCACAGAGATATGTATGTAGGGATGTTCATGTCAACATTGCATGTGATAGTAGGGAGTTGGAAACAACCCTGTATCTCTCATAGTGGAATGGATATGTAAAATATGGTGTGTGCATGCAGTGGAGCACTTTGCTGCAGTAATAAACAATGAATTAGATATATAGATATTGCAATCTGGCTAGGTCCCAAAACTATGATGCAGCATGAAAAAAAAAAAAAAAAAGAAAGATTTTTAAATGCTATTTTTTACTAATCAGTCCATAGTAAATTCAGATTTTCTTAGTTTTTCATTTATGTCCTTTAGAATGGTATGACAACCGAGAACCAAAGGACAAAATGAAATAAGTAATGCCTTTATAGTAATAACACTGAATGTTAATGGATTGAACTCCCCAATCAAAAGACATAGACTGACAGAATGCATTAAAAAAATATGAGCCATCAATATGGTCATATCGTCTTAGGGTCATCTTGGTGGTGACAATTTCTCAGTCTTCCCTGGTTTTTGATAACCTTGATAGTTTTGAGGCATGCTGATCATATATTTTGCAGTAAGTCCCTCAATTGGGATTTGTATTATGTTTTTCTCATAGTTAGCCTATGATATGTATTTTTGGTAGGGAGAATACAGAAGTAAGGTACCATACTAAATTCAGGTGGTCTTTGTCTTATTTCACCAATATAAAGTTGCTTGGTTTTTGTCCCTTTCTATAGATCAGTCTTTGGGGGGAAAAAAAGCACTAAATATAGCCTCTACCTCTTGAAGAGTAGAGTTCTATATTAATTATTTGGAATTCTTCTAGAAGAAGGTTTGTCTATTCCCCCCATTTGTTGATTTTTTCCAATCACTTATTTATGTCAGTATGTACAAATGAATATTTGTTTTATACTTTGAGTTATGATCTAATACTGTTTTCTTTATTTTTGCTCAAATTGTTCCCAATTTGGCCAAAGAGAACTCTTTCAGTTGGCTCTTCTATCAGTTTCACATACCCCAATGGTTGTGGTTTATAAGATTGATTTCTTAGCACTTCTTTACTTTCTGGTCCTACAAGATGCTCTGGGTTCATCTTATATAATTCTTGCCCAGTCCTACACTGAACTATTTTTACAGGGTTCCTTTTATTGGAGAATGTTTTTAGAAATCAAGATTGGAATGCTAGATGTACTTATTGCTACTGGGTGCCATTACTTTTAGGCCCTCTCATGTGACATGGTAATAAGATATATCCTGGTAAGCCATGTGTATCTACATATACAACTATTTCTATGTGTAAACATATATATATATATATGTATATATGTATATGTATATAAAGTTAAATATGAATCATACTGATTTTTCTGGGCATAATCCATTACCACATAGATGATTCCTGCCTCCCCTCCTTGCTTATCTGTAACCTCCCACCACAACAGTGAGAAACCTGCCTCCCACCTTCTGCAATCCATTTACTTAATTGTTCAATTACAACACACATGTATAGTGACTTCAGAAATGTTAACCCATAGCCCCTTGTGAAGCAATATTACCAACTATAGTACAGTGCTTATGTACAGATTCTTATATCATTAGTCAATGAGTTTGTTTCATATATTTATAATACAATTATATTATTTTGTCTCATTATGTATTACCGCTTGGGATCCCACCCTTCAAAATTAATTTTTAATTTGCATACATTTTAGCATGCATCTTTGTCCTATACAGGTCCATAAATTTCTTTTTCACTTTTAAAGGATAATTGCACTGGATATAAACTTCTAGGTTGGTAAATAGTTCTTTCAATATTTTAAATACTTCACTATCTTCTTACTTGCAATGATTTCTAACATGAAGTCAACTGTAATTTCTATGCTTATTTGTCTATAGTTAAGTTTTATTTTCACTTCTAGCTTCTCTCAAGATTATCTCTTTCTCTTTGGTTTTCTGCAGTTTGAATATGACATGCCTCACTGATGCTTTTTGATATTTATCATCCTTGATGTTAAGATTGAGTAAGAGTTGTAGTTTGAATATGATATGCTTAGGTATAGATGTTTTTTTTTTGGTTGTTTTTTTTTAATTTTTATTTTATTTTATTTTTTTAAAGATTTATTTACTTGATCCATTTTAAACCCCCCCTTCCCCATTTGCTGTTTTTTTGTGTGTCTATTCACTGGGCAATTCTCTGTGTCTGTTTCATCTCTTCTCATCCTCCTCCTCCCAGTCTTCACCAGGATTCGATCCTGGAGACCTCCGATGTAGGAGAGAGGTGTTCTGCCATCTGCGCCACCTCGGCTCCTGGTTTTCAGAGCTTTCGGAGCATCTCGTCTTGTCTCTCTCCTTTTACGTCATCATCTTGCTGCATGGCTCCCGGGGCCTGGCGGCTCACCGGCACACAGAGCCTGGCAGCCCATGCGCCTTCTATATATATTTTTTTAATTTTACTGGGAGGTCCCGGGGATCGAACCCAGGTCCCTCCATATGGCAGATGGACGCCCAACGATTTGAGCCACATCCGCCCCCTAGATGTTTTTGTTTTTTATCCTGCTTCATGTTCTCTGAACATTCTGAATCCAAATTTTGGTGTTTGTCATTAATTTTGAAAAGTTGTCTGCTCTTATTCCTTCAAATATTCTTTCTCCTCCATTATCTCTTTCTCCTCCTCTGGTATTCTTATTCCAAATGTCAGATATTTTTTAATTGTCCTACTTTTCTTGGATTTTCTGCCCTGTTTTTTCATTCTTTTTTACCTTTACATTTCAGCTTGGGACATTTCTATTGACCTATCTTCAAGTTCATTGTTTCTTTTCTGGACCACATCTTGTCTACTAATGAGCCCATTGAAGACATTCTCTATTACAGCTTTTGATTTCCAGCATTTCCTTTTGTTTTTTTCTTATAGTTTCCAGCTTTTTGCTTACATTACTCATCTTTTTTTTTTCATGTTGCCTTCTTTTTCAATTAGAACTCTTAACATATTAATCATGGTCGTTTTAAATTCTCTATCTGATATCTTTATCATATATGAGTCTGCTACTTTGTCTCTTTAGACTTTTTTTTTCATGTTCTTTAGCAAGCCTTGTTTTTGGTTAGAAGATAGACAAGATGTATTGGGTAATAAGAATTTAATTTGGATAGACAATGAGATGTGTTTAATATTTTCTAGTGCCAGTGGCTTGAAATTCCTCTAATGTCCTTCATTTTAATTTCTTTTCTTGATCTTGAACTTCTTCCAACATATCTTCAGAGGTAGTTTGTGTCTTTAGTCCTATCAGCATTTTTTTTTTAAACTATAATCCACTATTATTATATTGGAACCCTATAAGTTTAGTGAAAAGGTTTGAGGTAAGTGGAAAGTTCTATATTCTCCCTATTAAATCTCAATCTTTTAGTGGTCCAGTTCCTCCGGACTTCACAAGTGTTTCTTCATGTATAGCGCCCTCCCCACTGAAGTAAAATGGAAGGTCTAAAAGAGACTAGTAGGAGGAATGCCCGTTCCCATATGGTTCTGAGGGTAGACTCTGGTAAAGCCTTTTCTTCTGGAGAGTAGGCCTGTGTTATGGAGAGTGCTCTTAGTGTACTTTATAAGGATTACTGTTTCACTCCCCTTGCCAGAACCCAAGGAGATATTTCCTGGATCTTTACTTGAGTAAAGCACAATGTGCTCCCCCATATAAGAATGCACCCCTCAGGAGTTTTTCATTCTTGGTTAGTCCACGATAAGCCTCCAGCAGTTTATCAAAATCACCATTTTTATTTCACTTTAAAAACAGTTTATTGAAGCATATCATTCATACATGAACATACCTAAACAATAAGTGTATGGTAAAAGTTGTGAACTTACAAAACAAACATGCATAACAACATACAGGGCTCCCATACATCACTCCACCTTGGATTGTTGTGAAACATTTGTAACAAATTATGAAAGAGCATTATCAAAGTATTACTACTAACTACAGTCCGTATCTTACATTTGGTGTATTTTTCCCCCAACCCAACCTATTATTTTTTTGTTCATAAAGCATATAATTTATCTAAAGTGTACAATCAATGGCATTTGGCACAATCACCAAGCTGTGTTTTCATCATCACCCAGTCAACACTAGAGCACCTCCATTACTAAAACAAACAAACAAACAACAGCAAATGAAAAACCACTATCATACGCATATGTTAGCACTACCAATTACAAATCCTATGATGTGCTTTCACCATTTCTATTCATTTACAAACATCGTTTTACCAATTCTGCACAGACTAAATCTCAGCTTTCAATTCTCTAACCATATCTATTGTCTGGTGACTTATATTCTAGCTACTAACTCCATGAGTTTGCTCATTATATTTAGTTCATAACAGCAAAATCATACAATTTTGTCCTTTTGTGCCTGGCTTACTTCACTCAACATAATGTCCTCCAGGTTCATCCATATTGTCATATGCTTCATGACTTCATTTCTTCTAACAGCTGAATAATATTCCGTCGTGTGTATATACCACAGTGTTTTGTTTTTTTTTTAATTCATTCATCAAATGATGGACACCTGGGTTGTTTCCTTTTGGCAATTGTGAATAATGTCGCTATGAAGATCGGTGTACAGATGTCTGTTCATGTCACTTTTCTCAGTTCTTCTGGGTGTATACCTAGTAGCAGTGTTGCTAGGTCACATGGTAGATCTATATCTAACTTCCTTAGGAACTGCCAAACAGACTTCCACAGTGGCTGTACCATTCTGCATTCCCACCAACAGTAAATAAGCATTCCTATCTGTCCACATCTTCTCCAACACTTGAATTTTCAGTTTTTTTAATAGTGGCTATTCTAGTAGGTGTGAAATACATCAATATCACCATTTAAGTGTTTCCACCAGTTAATGATTCCAGTGGCTTCTATTCCAGGTAATTCCATTTCTTCTGTGACTCTTTGGATTAGCCTGCTTCTCCAGATTTAGGAGTGGCAGTTTACCCTGCAAACTTAATTCTCCCATGTGTCCAAGAAAGTCATTTGTTTTCTATTTGTCTAGCTTTTCATTCTGTAAGGACAGGAGTGATGATTTCTAAGCTCTTTAAAAGCCAAGCTGAAACCAGAAATCACCTGAAAATAGTGTTTTGAAAATAAAATAAAACTTTGTCTTTTTGAGAAATACACATACATCAAAGAAAATATTTAAAAGAATAAATATTAAATTACTAGAGTACATACTTCTGGGATGAAGAAAACAGTTTGGGTGACATAGTATAGACTGGACATAATGAAATAAAATATTTCATTAAAATAATGAAATAAAATATCATCAAAATTTTTGTTCAACTGTGGACTTTAAAGAGAAAAAAATAAATACAAAATAAACAATGTGGAATTATTAGCTTACAAGGCTATCTTGGGGTTGGTTGATAAATGAGGTCAATGACGTAATTAAATACTCCCTGCCATCCACAGTTATGGCTCCATGCTAAAGCCAGTTTGATTCCTTTATTGTTGCAGGGTTTACAATGTATCAGTCAGCACTACAGACTTTCTCAGAAACATGTGGATAATGTCCTCTGAGTTTTATTGGCAAGATTCAGAACCAATGGAAATAAATGATATTGAATCATGCAGGATGATAAAGGAAATTTTTCATTAACTATTCCATCATAATTAACCTCAATCATTCCTTTAGTGTGTACAAAGCAAAATGGTCATGTACAGCAAAGTTCAGGGAATTTATTATATATAACAATCTTACCTGCGTGCTCCACTATAAACTCAAACTCAGCTTGTCAAGTATGAACTCATCTGTTTTCTTAACATAGTACCCATGATTCAATATTCACTTCTGGCACTAATACTACCAATTTTTCAATGTCTCATATTACATAGTTGGATTATTCTATATTCTTTCTTTTTTTTCTCATCTCCTGTGTCCAACACATATGTATTTTTCATATTTCCTTTAGATTTTCCCCCAGCCTTTCCTTTCCCAATTGTCTCCACACCAAACCAGGTCTACTTTATCTCCATCATAGACCACCACTGCTAGACCACCTAGCAGATCCCTTTTCAAATCTACTTGCTATAATTTCCTCTTTAATTTAGCATTCCTTGCTCAACCATCTACAGCAAATACTGATTGGCCCAGTATCTGACAGCAAGTCTTTTCCTGGCTTTCAAACTAATTTTCTATCTTTCTCAAGGTGTAGTTCCATTCTATTCATGTGACTCTTCTCGTTGCACTCTCATAAAATTTACCTGTTTCTATGTTCTGTAATGAGTTATTTATAAAAGCTTTGCCCTAAGACCTGGAATAATCATGTTTCCTCCTTTATTAATCAAAAGGCTACTTGTACTTCAAAGGAAAATTCAATGACCACCTTATTTATAAAGATGATTTTCATAATTTGATTGATGCTGTGGATTTAATTATGTCCTCCACAAAGACATGTTCAAGTCCCTAGCCCCCACTCTGTGGTTATGAATCCATTTGTAAATAAGATCTTCAAAGATCTATTAAGATGAAGCCAAAGTGAACCACAGTGGGCCTTAATCCAATATTACTGGAGTCCTTATAAGCAGAGGCAATTTGAACATAGTAGCAAGAGTGAGGAGCAGACATAAGGTGATAGAGGCCATGTGACTGAGGCAGAGACTGAGTTATGAATTGCCAGCAAGCCACCACCTGAATGATGCAGACTTAAAGAAAGCATGCCTTGCTGATACCTTGATTTTGGACTTCTAGCATCCAAAACTATGAGACAATAAATTCCTGTTGTTTAAGCCAACCAGTCTATGTTATCTTTTAATGCAGCCCTGGCAATCTAAGACAATGTTATTGTCTGCAGACCTTCAATTTCTTATTTGCTTGAATATAATTACACTATGAGTCAGAGAGAAGGAGAGGAGAGTGGACAAACATTTAGGGTTCACAATCTTATACTATATACATATCTTATGTAGTCTTAGAAACAGCCTATACCATAATGTGGCTATTTTATATATGAACAAATTGAAAGATTATATAAAAAAATAATTAGAATCAGGATTTAAATTTAAGGCTTTCATATTCTAAAAGTTTTCTCTTTCCACAAAAAAAGGCTAACTCTCAGCATATCTCTCATTAAAACATGATTTCTCTCTTAAGTAGTATCAAATAATTTCTTCATGTTAGTTTTTTTTCCCTTCAACTAGATTAACAGAAAGGACAGGAAGAGCAGTCTCGTACATACCTGATTATCATTCATCACTCTAATTTACAACTAGTTAATGACATGTCTACCTCCTCTTCTTGATTGTGCGTTCCTTAAATAAATGATCCATAAATTACCAAGTTTTCTGTCTCCATTATTGTATGAATGACTGAATGTTTGATTTAATTAATTAGTCAATAAGTTAATTAAAAAAGGAATACTCTTGGAAAGGTAGGTGGGTTTAGAAAAATACTATTGACCCAGCATTAGCGAATATGTGCCAGTTGATGACTTGGTAAACTAAAAGGTAGAAATAAAGTTAAGTTGATTTAATAAATATGTATATAGACTTCAAAAAATGGTTAAGTAGTTTAGAAACAAATTTCCATTTTTATGTATTCATGAATTTATTCTGTTCACATTTCTAATTCTTTTTTATGTCAGTGGGAACGTTGTATTTGAAGACTATCTGGCTGCTGTAGATAAATTGAATTATTTAATATATCTCATTCTGTATAGCTATAGCTGTACTGACTTTCCAGCAGTAACTGACTTATAAAAATGAGTATTATAAACTCTTTTTTTTTATCACTGCCCCTAATACAAAGTCTATGTATGAATACTCAGCCCTAATAAGTCAGCATCTAAAAAGTATCACTTGAGTAGATTGACTGATAAAAGTGTGACACAATATTTTTTGCCCCAAATATTTGGACATAGGCCCTTTTACATCTTTACTTTTTTTTTTCTAGGAAAAGTAGCAGTAAATTCCTTTCTGTATTAGACTCTTCTTTTTTAATCCTCTTATTTAAAGAATGGCTGAGGTGAGTTTTAAAGTTTTAAAGGGTGTTTCACCATATGATCCATTCCATTAGTGAAATATGGTATTCAACATTTTAAGACTATACAGAAAAAATTAATTCTCTAAAATGAATGTACTTTCATTTATAGAAATAATATAATAAAAGAAGTTTTATTGCAATAGCGTGGTTAATATAATTGCATACCAAGGGAAATTAATGACTAATTTATAAAATGTGTTTTTTAATTAACATAAAGGAGATTAAAGTTGTTCCTAGCTTTAAGTACCACTTGTGAATCTGAGTGATAAAATAATAGTGAAATTATATAGCATATACAATCCTATTAAATAGGCTTAAGATACAAGATGAACAACAACCAGCTGTCTTTTTGGGGGGAAAAAAAGAAAATCTGTACATTAAAATAAAAAGACAAGTTTTGCTTAATGTTGGAAAATATATTTGAGAATGTGTCTCATTGAGACTGTCTTAATGAAACAAAATGTAATTGTGAGTATCATATGGAAAAGCCAAATAAATTTCATAATATAACCCAGAATGCAATATGCATTTTCAGTCTCATAGGTTAAAGTGAAGCTTCTTTCTGATTTGAGGACTTGTGAAGTTAGGAAATTTATACCAATCCTTAATATTGCTTGTTGACATTAGAAGAATTGATATGACTTAAGATGAAAAGACAAACATATTAAATGAAAAATGTGATGCTAGGTAGCATTTTGTCAATATTAGAAAATAAATATAAAAAAATGAACTTTTGTGAAACTTTTGGCTACCACTTGAGATATATAATGTGGAAAGAGGTTTCCAGTTGACCAAAATGGCAATGTAAAAGGTTCAAGGCTACTGTTCCCTCCAACAGAATCTTTGAAAAACTAACAAAAACTAGCAGAGATATCTTTCTCACAACTCCAGAAAACAGTTAAAGGGTTGTAGTAACTATATGTGGGCTGAATAACAAAAGCACAGCTTTCAATATGGTAGGTAGGAGAAGCAAACTTGCTGGTTCCTACCCAACCCCTCCCCGGTAGGTACAGTGTAGAGCCACCCTGCACTCCCATTGTGCGTTCCTGGCCATGTTCTGGTGTGAGTAGAGTATTATCTATATGCAACCTGTGCCTGTATGTCGATGGCAGTCTATAGGGTGGCAGACTGAACATCTGAAGCAGCAGACTCATCTCTGGCTTACCTCCCATAAAGTGGCTGACATGCGTGACCAGCTTTTACAGAGATAAAGCAGTGTGAGAAAGAATTGAATCAAAGCAGTCTGGGGCAAAGGATAACTTACTTGAAGAAATACAATAGAGCACCAAGGAAGAGGGGAAAATCTATTCCATAGAGATAGAGAGGGCATTATAATTCCTGCACACAGGGGAATTTCGAAGGCAATGAACAAGCAGGTTGAAAAGCAGCATGAAAGAATCGACATTTGAAAAGAAGTAAAACTTTTCCTATTTGCAGATGACATGATCCTATATAGAGAAAATCCTGAAAACTTCACAACAAAGGTAATAGAGCAGTCTAAATAGGCAATGAAGAAACAAATTCCACTTACAATAGTAACTAATAAAATCAAATATCTATAAACAAGGAAGTAAAAGACTTGTACATGGAAAACTACAAAACATTGCTGAAAAAAACAAAAGATACTTGATAAATGGGAGGATATTCCACATTCATGGATTGGAAGACTAAATATTGTTAATTTGTTAATTATACTCAAATTTATATACAGATTCAACACTATCCAAATAATTTTTCCAACAGCCTACTTAGCAGAAATCAAAGCCAATCATCACATTTTTATAAAGGATAAGATGACCCAAATAGCCAAAACCCTCTTGAAAAAGAAGAATGAAGTTGGAGGCCTCACAATTCCCCATTTTAAAATATATTACAAATTTCAAATGTATTTGAAAGAAAGTTGTTAATAAAAAATAATAAATAAAAAAGTAAAATGTGTTACAAAACTATAGTGATCAAAACACATGGTATTGGAGTAAAGATACAAAAACATTGAACAACAGAAATGAATTTAGAGTTCAAAAACAGACCTTCACATCTATAGCCAATTGATTTTTTTTTAAAAAGAATTTATTGAAGCATATCATTCATACACGAGCATACATAAACAATAAGTGTTCAGTATACATTGTGAACTTACAAAACAAACATGCGTAACATCATACAGGGGTCCCACACATCACCCCACCACAAATACTTTGCACTGTTTGGAAAAATTTGTTAACAAATTATAAAACAGCATCATCAAAGTATTACCACTAACTATAGTCTGTATCTTACTCCCCTATACTTTTTTTAAAAGCATTTATTTATTTATTTACTTTTATCCATTTTTGCTCCTCCCCCCAGTGTTTTTGCTGTTCCTGTGTCCATTCACTAGGCAACTCTGTGTCTGTTTTCTGCCCTCTTTTCTCATCCTTCTCCTCCTGTGTTCATTGGGATTCGATCCTTGGAAACTCCGATGTTGGAGAAAGGTGTCCAACCGCCTGTGCCACCTTAGTTCCTGGTTTTTCGGCGCATCTCATCTTGGCTCTCCCTTGTGTCACTCTACTGGTATGTCATCATCTTGCTGTATGGCTCACGGGGCCTGGTGGCTCACCCGTGCACAGCACCTGGAGGCTCACCTGTTTGCGGGGCCTGGCAGCACACCTGCACACAGGGCCTGGGCCTAGAGGGCTCACCTGTTTGTGGGCCTGATGGCGCACCCACACATGGGGCCTAGAGGCCTGTGTGCCTTCTATATTTTCCTTTTTTAAATTTTTACCAGGAGGTCCCAGGGTTCGAACCCAGATCCTTCCATATGGGAGATGAATGCCCAACCATTTGAGCTACTCTCATCCCCCTGCTACATCTCCCAAGGTTGACCAAAGATACCCAGAATCACAGTCATTTCCCATACAGGATGGTCAAATAATAAATCAGTCTTAGTTTATCACCAGCATTCCAAAAATCAGACCTAGGGAGAAAAACTAGGTCTGGGGACACATGCATGGTTTCTAATATAGTGAATGTTTAGCCTACCCTGATTATCACAAAATCAGGATGGCGAGAATATTCACATGGCTAATTGATTTTTGAAAATGGGGAAAGAGTATTCTCTTCAATAAATGGTGCTGGAAAAACTGGAGAGCCACATGCAAAATAATGAAGATGGATGCCTACCTCACACCATATAAAAAAATTAACTCAAAATGGACAATAGATCTAAATGTAAGAACACAAACTGTAAAACTACTAGAAGAAAACATAGGAAGGAATCCTCAGGATTTTGTGTTAGGCAATGATTTTTTAGACTTTACATCCAAAGCACATGCAACAAAAGAGAAAATGGATAAATGGGACTTCATAAAAATAAAAAATGTTTATACTTTGAAGGTTTGTGTCATGAAAGTAAAAGGCAATTTACAGAATGGGAGAAAATATTTGGGAAACACATATATGATATGGGTTTAATATCCCAAATATATAAAGAAATCATTCAACTCAACAACAAAAAAGACAAACAACCCAATTTAAAAATAGCTAAAAGAATAGATATTACTCCAAAGAAGATATGCAAATGGCCAGTAAGCACATGAAAAGATGTTTTTTATCATTTGCCATTAGGGAAATTCAAATCAAAACCACAATGAGATATCAAGTCACTAGAATGGCTACTTAAAAAAATGAAAAAAACAAAAGCTTTGAAGGAGATAAATAAAAATAAGAACATTCATTCATTGTTAATGGGATTGTAAAATGGTGTATCAGCAGTAGAAAACTGTTTGTTGGAGCCTCAGAAAGTTATGTATAGAATTACCATATGGCCTGGCAATCCCACTTCTAAGTATATACCCAAAAGAATTTAAAATAGGGACTTGAGCAAATATTTGCACACTTATGTTCATAAAGGCATTATTAACAATTGTCAAAAGATGAATACCATCTCAATGTCCATCGAAAGATGAATAGATAAATAATATGTGGTATACACATACATTGGAATATTATTCTGCTTTAAAAAAGAATGAAATTTTGATACATGTGTGTAAATACCTGGATGAACCTTGAAGATATCCTGTTGGGTGAAATAAACCAGACAGAAAAGGACAAATATTATATAATCTCACTGATAAGAACTTATGTCAAGAACGATAACATAATTTCTCTGGGGTTTAAATGAGATAATATTCAGTCAATCATCATTATTTATGGATTCTGCATTTGCAAATTTGCCTTCTTACTAAATTTATTTGGAACTCCCAAATCAATAGTCATAGTGCTTTCATAGTCATTTGAAGACAGGCAAAGAGCAGCAAAAAATCTGAGTTACCTAACCCACACGTTCCCAGCTAAGGTCAAACACATAATACTCTGCCTTCTTTTTCAGCTCTCACAGTGGAAATAAATGTTCTTTTCATGGTAAATTTAGTGCCATGCTTTTCATAGTTTTGTGCTTTTTCTTAGTGATTTTGTTGCTTAAAATGATCAAGTATTGTGCTAAAATGCTATCTAGTATTCCTAAACTCAAGAAGGCTGTGATTTGAGAAAATACATGTGTTAGGTGAGCTTCATTCAGGCATGAGTTTGTAGTGCTGCTGACCATGAGTTCAATGTTAATGAATCAATAATATATATCAAACAAGTTATCTTTAAACAAAAATATACATATATATTGATAAGATGACAAAAATGTTGTGACCAGAGGCTTTCAGGTACCTAACCTTGTGTTTTCCCTGGGAGGAACAATGGTTCAGTACTCACTAATTTAGTGTTTGTAGTAACTTTATAGAACATTATTGAAAATAACAAGAATGGACGGTGCAGACAGTGATTAGAACAGTACCAGCACATAATTGGAAGCCACTGTCCAGGCTCTATTATACATGTGCTCTTGGGCATCCTAAGTCATTTGTACACCTTCAGTTGATTCCTTCTTTGGCCATTCCTCTGTGTTCTCAGGTAGTCAATTTTCCCCTTTCTCTAAGTTTTCCATTGTTTGAAGATGCCTATATTAGAAATAATGTTCTCATAGAACCTAAAGTTTCCCTCTTTATGTATATTTTGATATGATTAAAGAAGCTGAAATATCCCAATTGATGCTTGCATTTGAGTGCATCAAATTCCAATTGAATATTTCCAGAATGAGAGGTTTTGGGTTTGTAATATTCTGTTGTTTTTGTAGCTTATTTAGAAAAATATGCACCAGTATATCTTTGCAAAGTTATGTTGACTACGTAACATAGAAGACCATAACAATATTTAATATGGTAAGATTAGCCCACATATAAATATGCATTTCATTTATTCTTATGAGGATTCCTTATTGATTTTCACATAATATTGCACATAGATAATATCCCACTTGAAATAGGATGCAAAGGAAAAAAGAAAAGTGTGTAAAAGTATACCGAGCATTTCCTTATAAGTAGTGAGGAATTATCAGTCTAATTAAGAATATAATCTAGTATCCAGCTCTTACATAAGTCAGCTTCTTTAAGATACTTCTAAAGGTCATTTGAAAATTCCGATAATGAAGACATGGGACTGAAAAATGTAAGTATTCCTTATAGATTGCCAGCAAAGTTTGTCTTACCTTTTTATTTTCTTAAATTCTAGGCTTGTTTTGTACAAATAGGCTTTCTTACAAACTCTAATAGCTACAAAATATTTGTAGGATTTTTGGAGTTCATTCTCTATTTGCTCAATAACATTAACCAAAAAGAAAGTGAAACAAATGCACCTTTTAATGCCATTTTTATGTCTGTAGCGAGCATTTGGATTACTATCAAAAACTGCAATTCCAACAAACAGCACCCTTTTAAAATAATTCTGCACACCACTGGGCCAATTGCTGCTTTATAAAGAATAAATATCTAGTAACTGTAGTTTATTTGGGAGTTTTCATATTAGAAAATAAGGGCAAAGTCTGCAATTATTTCAAAAGGTAAATTTTATAAAGGCTGGTGAAAGCTCTTGTTTTTCGTGTTCTTTAAGTCAGACAGCTGTTTCCTGAATAAAGAATATTCTATAAAAAGTTTTTCAAATGTGTTTCAACTTCCAGTTTTTCCAGCCATGGTTATCTCATTGGATCTTTTAAAACTCTGAAGTCTTCTTTGGCCCCACTAATAGTTTGACTTTAGCCATTTTGCTTTTCATTCTTGCCACCATTATAGAGTTGATATGGAACACGGGGTTTGTTTGTTTCTATGTGTAAAATAGGATAGGGAAAGATTTCTGAAACAAAACTCAACAAATACAAACTATAAAGAAAGGATTGATTCATTTGACTGTACCAAAGTCAAAATTTTCAATATAATAAAATAGCTACAGATTGAGGATATTATTTGCAACACATGTAAGTATTATTTGTATAATTATATTATTATTCACACATTTTGGAATTTTAATGCAAAGCCTCACCCAACCCTGACTAGCATTTTGAAGGAAGGCTTTGCCTGAATCCCCACCACACCCTGTCTCAGTGTCACTTTAAATTCCCATTACCTCTGCAGAAGTAGAGTTCAATGATTAGATTATATTCCAGAGATTTTTGTTTAACCTTTGATGGAGATATTTATCTAGTGTTGAGTGTGGTTAGGTCAGTTACCTTATAATTTTCTCATTTTGTTTTATCTATGCGTTCCTATTAGAAGATCCCCAAAGTTTCATTTTGACTAAAATCCAGTCCTTAGCTTCTTCTCCCAGAGTATTTCATGTCTCATTTAAAAAATCACATCATTTTGATTTAAAACATGAAAACTTTTGTAAAAAGACTAACCCTTAATTATAAAATTTATTTAAACTAATATGAAATGGAAATTTTCAACAGTCCTACCCTCCTTCGTTGTCTTCATTTTTTTGAATAAGCAATGTAGTACTCAGCATGAGTTGGCATTTAAAGTGAGTAATTCTACCAGATATTAAGATTCTATTGCTATTTAAAGTAAACGGGTCTTTGCAATTGCACTGACCATTGTGTCATTGAAATGCCTCCAGACCAAATATCAATCCTGTTTGATATTTCTAGCAGGAAGCTCTATAGGAAATGAAACAACACAAAATTGAATAGGTGAAAAGATTTTTATGAAAGAAAGGGTTTCGGCTTTTTGAGTCAGACCTTTCTCCCATTGTAATATATCAATAATTCTGCTAATTCTATATTTGACTTTGTAATATTTGTAATATTTACTGTAAAAATATGAAAATGTGCTCATATTTAATTCACTATTTAGAATCAATAACACCTTTTGATAGGCTACCATTAATTTCTTCTAATGTTTTGGAAAGCTTAGTTTTGTCAATAAAAATGTTGTTAAGTTCCTTATGGGTAGTGATATATGTAATATTAGATGAAGGGTCAGGGTTCAAATTCTGCCTCTGTCAGTGACTAGATATGTGACTTGCACAACTATTATTACCCTTCCAAGCACTATATCCAAGGATTCTTTTTTGTTTGAGAGATACATGTCAAGTGCTTAAAAAATATCTTGCACAGTAAGTGCTTTATAAGTATTAGCTATTTTTTGTTTGGAGACCACGCCTTACTCATCTTTAAATCCCAAATAACCTATCATTCTTCCATGCATAGTTTAATTGCTTATTAGATATTATCTGTTTACTATTTCCATCATTTTCCTAATAAATTTTTCACTCCTAGAATTTTTCATTTTTTAAATGTGTAATAGTGTAAACCATTTTAATCATTAAAATGATCTTGCAAAAAGAATATAATTTTTTGGATAATGACCTCACTTTAAGATGATGGTACTGACAGTGGCTACAAGGTGTACAAAGGTGAAGCTAAAAGTAGTCAAGTGTGAACAGCAATCATCTCCATTTGTATAGTATGCATATGAAATGTTTGGTGCTGTTGCTTTTGAAATAACCTGAGTATATTTTTGTTTACTTGTTTGCTTCTAGGATTCAATATAAGCCTGAATTCAGTCTTTTTTTTTCTAAATAGTGAAATAGAATAACAAGGAGAATGAATGTATTTTCTCAGTTCACTTTTTAAGGAAATCAGCTAACAAAACAGGAAACAGAGGAACACAAAAGGTAAGCAACTTGACAGCTATCCCAGTGTATTTTCTTTTGAATATAACTGTCTTTCCTTCCTGGCATGATTGCAAAAAATGTACAGCCCTCTGCAGAAGAAAATGACTTCTATTTAAAATAAACAGATAAAAGTGCCCTAAAACATTGGAACCAGTGTCTATACTTTGCTCCTGTCATGTCTACTTCAACTGCAATTTCCATATTTTAAAAGGAAGTTGCTTGAGATATTTTATTTCTTTTTCATAATCTCCATGGATACTCTTAGTAACTTAAAATCAGCTTAGTTCCTTGGGAAGTAGGTTACTCCTATTCTCGGCAACTGATTTCCCATAGGTTATACAGGCAAGGTAGTGAAAGAAATAATTTTCCAGATCCCCACTGACTATATGCACTTTTTCCTAAAATTGTCCTCTCAGAAAATAACCTTGCACTCTGTCGTTTATTTCAAACATCTCCATTCATTATTACCTTTACCTCACTTTACAAAAAGAAGGCGTACCTCTCACTGTCCTTATATACAAGGATGGTGCACTGCTCTTTTGAGTATATTAAGTTCTGTGGCACCAACCAAAGGAACAGATAGAAAACATATACCTCTTGAGACAGCATGCCAGGGCTGCAAAACAAGAAAAGGTTTGCTATAAAGTGAGACATGGTGAACACCTTATTCACCTAAGGCTTGCTACATACTCATGGCTAAGCTCCCTATCTTTCCAATCAATTTGTCTGTCTATATATCTACGCATTCCTCAATTCATCTATGTTAGAATTAGATTTCAGAAGGGAGATGTTTATAGTGATGATTCAAACATGCTTGCTTGAATTTAAAAATAGTAAGTAATCTTCCCCTCCCCCCGCCCCCACTGTTTTTATTGCTAATGGTAGCTATGTGATCTTCTGTGTCTGTTTTTCTTTTTCCCTTTTCATTTTTTTCCTCTAGGCTTCACTGAGATTCAATCCTGGGGACCTCCAATGTGAGAGAGAGGTACCCTATCACTTGCGCCACCTCAGTTCCTGGTTTCTGTTGTGTCTTGCCTTGACTCTCCTCTAATCTCTTTTTGTTGCATCATCATCTTGCTAGGTTGCTCCCCTCACGGGTCTGGCTCGCTGCGCAGGCCTGGCACACTTTTACTCAGAGGCCCCAGGCATGGAACCGGGTCCTCCCATATGGTAGATGGAAGCCCAATCACTTGAGCCACATCTGCTTCCCGTAACTAATCTTGATTGGCCTGATTATTCTGACAGTGACTAAGGACCTTGCCTATTAGTTATGTGGCAGCATTTTCCTTAATTTGAATTATTTAAATCTGTGTTTCCAGTTTAAATATAAATTTAAAATGTATATGCATATATATTTATTTATCAATACATATTTATTTTGATCCTTTGAAACATTACATAATAGAAAAGTACATAATTTATTGTTGCCTTCCCTTATTCTTGTTCATTTCAATTATGTTTCTTTTACAACTATTTAAGAAAGCACACTAAGCACCCTTCTATAGCTCTTCCTATGTGCAAATTAAATATAGGGTATATACTTAGAAGGATGCTGTATGCACTTTTTCAACTTTAGTAGATATTTCAAATATTGTTTTCTAGCATGGTTATATCAAATTATATTACAACTCCAGGTATAAAGTTTCTGATTATACTCATCCTCTTCAACAATTGTTATTATCCTGGTTGTTGTTTTTTTTATTTTGTCCATTTGATGTTTATTATGCTAGTGATTACGTAATTATTGTTAGCTCTAAATCCACCTTGTAAAGCTGGAGTTGGGACTGACTCCGTATTTCTGCTTTGGCAGATGGATCCCTGTTAGGTTCTGCTAGTAGGAGGCATAAGAAGAAGCTGCTGGACTGGAGGAGGAAGAGGGGGTCTTGCTCTTGCTGTGTGTGTGCTGCTCCTGTCAGCATCAGAAAACAGTTCGCCCCAGCAGCAGGAACTGGTTTCAGCTTAGTTCCTTCCCCAGTCCACAACCAGCCTTTTCACTTGCCCTCAGTAATAGCAGTACATCAAGCTTCCTTCTGGGATCCTGAGGTGCGGCAATTTCCAGCCGCCTCCCCAGAAGTCTGGATCCTAGCACCTCAGGGTCCCTCTTCTGAGTTTCTGTAGTATAG
>JAQZBX010011943.1:0-15233 GCA_029593785.1 Cabassous unicinctus
TTTTTTTTTTTTTTTTACTTTATTTTGTACATTTAATAATCGAAAATATAAACAATTAAAAATGAAAAAGTAAACACAGATGAATAAATATATACATTTCTCAATAAAATGTAATGGATACATATAAAAAATTTTTTTTGAAACAAACAAAATGTTACACAATGTATTTGGTTCATAGTAACGCGTTGAAGGAGTTTTATTCTGAGTATTGCTTTTGTACAAAAGGTGTATTCATATTGAAATGCTGAAAGGCAAGGAATTTTGTCTGTTTTCCATCTTCTGACCCTTTGGTGCTTTTAGCCATCTTTGGTATAGCTGCACGTAGACTTAGCAACATTAAAACAAAAAAGGAAACACACAAAATCCACCGTATGCAGATGGTTTCCTTTTTTTTCCCTCTGTTGATTCATCTAATCTCCATTATACTTGCTGGCTATTACCTAGTTCAATTTATTCCATGAGTGGGATATTAATTAAAGATGTCATATTCTTACTGAGACATGGTTGACTTTCAGACATTGGCATCCTCTCCCAGTTAAAAAGTATTTATTTTCTTTATTTACAATATGCTGCATGTTGAATGGTTTTAGATAAACAGTTTGCCTAAAAGTACAATATAAAGAAAATGAAAAAATAGAATCAAAGACTCTCAGAAATGGTCTTTCTAAACTTTTTCCAATATATGAGTCCTTTCTCCAATGCTGGTGAGGTGGATTGCCAGCTCCTGTTGGAACACTCAGTAAAATAAAAATTATTCTCTTATGAGAGAGACCATATCCTTTGGGACAGCTCAATAAAATCTCCCCTTAATATTGTCAAGGTTTTTGCATTTATAACTTCTTCCAATGGGTTTTATCATGACATCCTGGGTTACAGAGAATAATGCTAATTTCTCTTTCACTGGTCAGATCTTCAATACCTGAAGGTAGCAATTATGCACATTTTCAGTCTTTATTCCTTTCCAAGTAAAACATCTGCAGTTACTTTAATCTTGCTTCATGTCCTATGAGTCTAGCTCTCTCTCCATTCTTGGTTCTCTCTGCTTCCTCCAGAAAACAAAAACACCCTGCACTTAGAAGTGGCATCCAGGAACCAAATACAGTATTGATGCAAACTTTTGGTCAGAGTAAGTGCTTAAAGATAATGTCAAGCAACTGTTTTTAGCCAATATACCAGATAAAATGCAGGGTATTTTATTGTCATAAAAGATACCTCCCACCCAAACCAGCATGCTCTAATCAGCCTTATTTAAAGTTTGATTAGAAAAGAGAAAATAAATTTGGATAAAAACCTACATACAGAGCCTTCCTTTGGGATAGAAATGCCTTCTCCACCCTGAATTCTAAATTCACCCTAAGAACTAGGAGGACCTCTTTGCTATACATTGAACTTCCTTGGGATTGTGGTTGGGAGGATCTGTTATTTCCTCCCATTTCTCTTCCCTCCCTACCTTAATAAATTACTGGCCTAACTAACCCGATGTGCTCTTGTAATTCATTTCTGCAGCATAGTCAAGAACCTAGACAAAATCTGGTAACAGGTCTCTGGGATGTGCCAAGAATGCTCTTCTCCCCTTTCCTTCCAATTCAGAGGAGGAATGCTGGGTTGTTACTGTTTCTCCGTGTCACCTATGCCGTGGGTGTCTTTGGCAAGGGCAAACTAAGGAGAAGGTTGTCTTTGATGGTCCTTATTTCTGCATCCCTAAGAGCTTCCTGCAGCTGTCCATGGCCCATTGTAGTCCTGCACTGTCCAGAAGTTATCCCTGGTACCTGAGTTTTCCTACAACCTTTTATAACCCTTTGTCTTTCTTCCTGATTCTAATGTCTGATAGGAGACAGAAGATAGAGGAGATCAACCAAATAAATGGTACTTCCTACTATGCTAACTGGTTAATTTGCCATTTCTCCCATAATTCTAAGTCTCAGTTAAAGGCTCACCTTCTCAGGAAGGTCAGGGGTGAATATCCCACCTCTGGATTGCCAATGGTCTAAGATTATGCGCACATGAGTTTTCCGTCTGTCTGTCTGTTTGTGTTAACAAGTCCCATCCATCCATAAAATGCCTTTTTTTGCTGTTTCGATCTGTGAATTGTGAATTGGCACTTGTGTTGGTGCTCTGTACCCAGGTCCTGGAAATTTCCTTTCTGGTAACTCTTCTCACAAATATTAGCTGTCACCACATGGCAAGAGGTAAGAGTGGGCCATGGGAATTTCTCTGAGTAACCAAGCAGTGGAGCCATTCTCCAAGTCTTTCTTTTGAAATAATTATTTTAAGATCCACGCATCCCTTTATTAGCTTCAGAATGCCAGATGCTCTAGCAGAACATGAACACTATGGTTCTGGAAACCATAAAATGAACTTCTGCCCACAAAGAGCTGCCCTGGCCCTCCGCCTGCCTCATCATTTATAAGACCACCCTTTTAGATGGTCCTAGCAAAACTGGGATTTTTAGCCTTTTTAGTTCTACCCGATGCATTTTGTTTGTTTGTTTTCAGTTAGTCTTTTTAATGTGTCCACATCTCTAACTTTTTTTCCTGTCTACAACCCCTGTTGTCAGTGGTCTGCTGTGCTTTCCATGAGTGCCAAGAGATCAGTATCATGAACAGCATGCCTACTCATTTCACCTCACCTGGGTTTGAAGCCCAAGAGTCAAATTGGATAAATGTACCTGTATCATCAGCAGGTGTGTGCTGGACTGCATTGTAGGGGATGATGAAAGAAAAATTACCAGAGAAGAAAATCAGGAAAGTGGCAGGGGTGAGGTGGTTCATCCCATTGGGATCACGGAAGCAATGAGGAGTCCCGGGCTCTGTCCTTGTGCACAGGTGTACTTCCCTATCCTTGATACCCACTCTGGGGATCAAGAACACAGATTTTGAAACCACCCCACTGAGACCTGAGTCCACAGCCCATCCCTGTCATTTACTATCTGGTTACACAACCCCTCTAACAGGTCCAGAGACTCAAATGATTTCACGGACCAGGTGGGCTGCATCAATAAAGACTCATGGAAGGCCCCATGGGCCAGGTGGCAACATGAGTACTTCATGGGATACCATCACGTTTTCCAAGAAAAACCAGAAATCTGGATTTTTATGTTAACTTTCTGGTTTTTAAAAAATTGGCACCAATATTTTTAAAACTTTGTTGTTTAATGTAGGCTGCCAGTTTTCCCTATCAGCATGTAAACCTCAATTTCTTCAGAAGTAAAATGGGAATAATCATCACAACTAAGCCTCTCAGAGTTGTACTAGAATTATATGAGGTAATGTTTGTCAAAAAGAGCCCAGTTTCTTGGGATGTGGCAAGCAGTCACTACATGGAATTATTAATGTTACTGTTGATGGTATTATTTGAGTTAAACCAAGATCAGGAGGAACCAACAAAGGTAAGAGTCATTCTGAAAGAGTAAAGCCCTTGCCTGGTTTGGATTCCAAGTACTCTGCAGTTCAAATGCCATTCTAAATTATATAACCACTGGATTTGGTTTATAACTCATCCATTCACTTCACACCTGTGTTGAGTGGGCTAACTACTGAGGTGACAGTAATGAACAGGTGATGTAGTTTTCAAGACGACGGACTTCAAAGTGTATCTGTCAGTACACCAAGCCAGGTAGGAGAATCAGGTGTGGATGGTGGGGCCGTATCTGCATCATGGCCTGCCAGTGTTTCTGAGTTCTTTCAGCCAGCTTAGTAATACAGCTGGGTGCCTATCTGTAATGTTTAGGCAAACAACACACAAATGATCTATTCATAATTATTAAACATTTTCACCATATAATGAATGCCTTTTCAAAACAGAAACTTTAAAGCTCTGAATAACCTACTAAATCTTCATCCTACCCCACCATCCCCTTGCTGGATGACAGCCTCCATTTCTCACAGCTTGGTTGTGTGATTATCATTAATTCATAGGCAAATAAGACTGTAGACTGACTACAGAACTGGAGCGAATCAGTTTTTTGAGAACTCTGGGAGAGCTGTGTGCTTTTATTAGGAAGGTTGCAGGCTGTATGCTACTAATCACCTTCTAAATTGGGTATTTTCCTGAAAATCCACTAATCTGAATGCTTGACTCTCAATTATGATGACTATTAGTTCTAATAAACACTGAAATGATATAAAAATGTAGAATTGCTTATTCATTCTAGACAAATTAATTAGGAGGTCAGGTCCAATCTGATGGCTAACATCTTATGTCATTATTATGTTCGAATTCAATGGAATGTTTGCATACAGTTAATATTTGCAATGCAAATTTTAACATATATCCTCAGAAGGTGACTGGATGGTAAGGGGAAGATGAAAAAGGCTCATTTTTGCAGGCAATAAATTCTAAGAAAGAGCAGGGCGGTGCTACTGGACCCTAAATTATGTATTAAGTATCTATTGCCTACCAGTTATTATAAGTATTAAGGACACACTACTGGGCTCCAAATCATTAAACAGTTGACACAAAGAACTTTTGTTGAGTGGAAGAAAAGATGTATTAATATGCCCTTTCCTTCCCTTCCCTAATCTAGCAGATCCCACTTGCCTATACATTAGAATCATAATTAGGGGAGCTTAAAAAGTCCAGACATCCAGACCACACCTTAGACCAATTAAATCAGAATCTTTGGGGTTGGGATACAGTCATTCCTAATTTTTAAAGCTCTCAAGATGTACAAATAGGCTTCAGGACCACTGTCTCAAGCTCCTGTAGAATTAGGTATGCTGCCTTGCTTTGGCCAGTGATTTGGAATCCTGGGTTGACTTTTTCAGTTCAAGTATGAAATGGTGTGGTGCATTGAGAGCAATTGCTCCTTGGTGACAGGAGGAGAAGTGTGAACAAGTCGGCTCTAACCACTTACAATACAAATGGCATACAGTCAGATTCTTTCCTGAGTGTCATGAATGTTAAGTAATCTGAGAAACCACACAAAATTTATTTTTACGAGAACGCTGGCATATATTTCTATAAGCTATCCTCTAGGATTAGTAAATGACCTTGTTATATACAACTTGTTTTGCTGTTGAGCATTCCACCCATGTCTGGTCCTCCACAGAGTGTTCCCCATCTCTGGGAATGGTGCCACCATAGAGTTAATTACACAGTCCATGTCCATTATCCTCAATGGACCCTTACCTCTCCCACATCCCCACATCCAGTCACCAAGTTCTTTCCAGTCCAAGTCACCACCATGGAGGCTGTTGCCCTAATCCAAGTTGCCCTACTCTAAGTTGTCACCTTGGAGGCCATCACCCAAGTCTGAGTTGCCATCTTGGAAGTCATCACCCTGGTTCAAGTTGCTCATAGTGCAGGGTTGTCACTGGTCATTGCTTCAGAAGATTCTTTAAGAATGCAAATCCATGTCATGGACCTAGACTGTCCTTGATTTTTAGAGCTGTTAGCATAGAAAGTCCTTTCCTTGGCTATGCTCTACTTGGACCCCACCTGCCTCACTCTCCCATCTCTTGCTGTTCTCTTCCCCTTACACTCAACAGTCAAGCTTTCAGGTGCTTTTTCTTTTTCCTCCCACATGTCACTTTCCTTCCTCCTCAGGATACTTCCCCCTAGTTCTCCTTTCAACTCCATGCATGCAGCAGAGATGGTGATGGTCTTCAAATGTTCTACATGCTTCTCATTATCACCCAGCCCCTTGTAGTCAGGTTGGACTGGGTCAACATCTTGGGGAGAATATATGGCCAGTTTTACTTTGGGAATGAAGCAGATAATAGTTCTCCACGTACTCCCTTCTGCTACACTGAAATGACAGGGCTACAAAATAGATTAAAATATTGGATTGCATTAGGGACAGGCATCCCAGAGGATTGCTTGGAGCTTGAGTGAGTGGGAAATGACTTTTATTTATGTTTATTTTTTCTCCCTCAAAGTAGAATGTTATGTTTTTGTTGGTGGGTGTATTAGTCAGGGTTCTCTTGGGAAACGGAATCAACAGGAGATATCTGTCAATAATATGAGATTTTATAAGAGTCTCTCATGCGACCATAGATATGCACAAGGCCAGGTTCCACAAGCAGGCTGCAAATCAGGGGTTCTGATAAAAGTCCAAGGAGAGGTCCTTGATGAGTTTCTGGGAGAAGTTGGCTGTCCAAAGACAAGCTGGGAAATTCTCTCTGAATGTTGAAATAACTTCCCCTTTTAAGGCATTCAACTGATTGGATAAAAGCATCACCCATTGCTGATGCAATCTCCCTGATTGATGCAGATGTAATCAGCCATCCATGCAGTAAACTCAACGGTGATCAAAGTCCATAAATGCTCTTGTATTACCATTAGACCAGTGCTTGCTTGACCAAACAGCTGGACACAATTACCTAGCCGAGTTGAGTTGACACATTAGGCTAACCATCACAGGGGGTGTATCATTCAAGATTCTCCTGAGAAAAAGAACCAATAGGATATCTATCTATCTATCTATCTATCTATCTATCTATCTATCTATCTATCTATCCTTATTTATCATAAGGAATTGTCTCATACAACTTTGGAAGCTAGCAAGTCCAAACTCCACAGGGCAGGCCACAAGCTGGAAATGCCAAGAAACATGTTTAAATTCTTAATCTGAATTTCTCAAGGGAAATTTCAGTAAGAACCAATGCCAATGTTGAATTCACATTCCTTTTCTTCCTGACCTCTGAAATCCTCAGTTCTGGTTTTTAAGAACTCCAACTGATGGGATGAAGAGACCCCCCAAAATTGTTGAGGACAATCTCTTTTGTTGGTCATAGATGCAATCAACTGATTTTAGATGTTAATCCTATCTTGAAATACCCTCCCAGTAACAAGCAGACCATGGTTTGACCAAACAACTGGCCAAACACAATCTAGCCCAGTGGACATACAAACTTCACTACCATAGTGGGCAATATCCCGTCCTTTCCATACAGTAAATGGGAACAAACGAGAAGGCTGCAGCTGGGGGGGTTTTATGGGCCAGACACACATCACCTCTATCCTCATTCCATTGACCAGAACTTGTCACTGGGTCACAGAATCCAGCTGTGTGCCTTGGCATGATTCTGCTGCCATGCAGCAGGTCCACTTCAACCCTCTATCCCCAGAGCACAGAGAACACAGGCCTGCACATATGGACTCCTCTTAGTCCAAGTCTACAAGAAATGGCTCTCCTTTCCCATGGATGTTAAGCTCTGCCTACAAGCTCTGTCTGTTGTCTGAGGATCTGCAATGGGTGATTGATACTAGGAAAAATCTCCAGCTTTAGGTGAGTCTCTGCTTGCCCAGTTCATAGAGTGTGGCCTGTCAAACCACATCCATCCTGAAGGTAGACATTAACATTCAACATGAATCATGGGAAAAAGCGTAGCACTTGATACCATACTTCTAAGGTATTACATCCATCTTCCAAAATCAGAATTATAAAGGCTTTTACCATTTTTTTTCTTCCGGCTTTTATAAAGGGTATTTATTTGGAATAGAAGCTTACAGTTACCAGGCCATAAAGTGCAAGTTACCTCCCTCACCAAAGTCTGTTGCCACGTGTTGGACCAAGATGGCTGCCAACACCTGCAAGGATTCAGGTTTCCTGGGTTGCTCTCTTCCTGGGGCTTGCTTCTCTCTGGGCTCAATTGCTTTGCTCTCTCCACAAGGCCAGGTTTCCACAAGGGGGCGGGGACTCAATGTCCTACCGACATGATCATTTTTAACATTCATACAGACTAGCATTTCTTTTTCAGGTGAAATTGCTGCTAATTCCAGTTAGGGTCTGGGAATAATTTGATTTGAACTGCCTAATTTCCCCAAATTCTCAAATGCAAGACTTGATTTTCTTCTGTCAAACCAATTGTACAATTCTCAGCACACCCACTTTTGAGGATTTCAAATGCCAGCAACTTGTCTTTTTCTCTCTGTATCCCATTTTAATATCCTTTGGAAAAAAGAATTGCTGTTCTTGATTTTTTATAATTGTTGCATATAAATCTTAGATGCTGGATGTCCTTTGTATTACATTCTTAATGTTTAACCTTAATAAGATGATAGATTCTATTCCACATTGGATTTTAGATTCTGAGAGGTTTCAGTTAGCATAGCCATACTTTATAAGAAAATAGTCATTGGTGGTATTACAGAAGACAGTGTGTATATTGTGGCTGTTTTTGACACCCATATTCAACTAAAATCTGAAGTCATAAGAATTAAACTAAATTATTTTTAAGGTGGTAATCTTATTTTTAATTATTTTAAATATTGATGATAATCTTAATTATGTAAATTTCTATATACATACACATTTTTATTAGTGATTTCTAAAGATTTGTTTACATTTTGTGTTTTATTTTACTGTATTAAGAACTTGTCCTTTCTCCTCGAATCAAAGTAGGACACTGCATCATCTCCTAATTTTAAATATTGGTTCTAATTTTAAAGGTGGTACATTTGATTTCTACCACCGGTAATACAGAATTTGAAAACAAACAAGTGATCCACAGCTTTATGTGGTGGTGTTCAAAGTGAGGTGGGTCCCTGGCTTTTCTGGATTTCATAAGCTGGAGATTTTCAAAGCTACATTTTTGATTAAAAATCATTATTAAAATGAAAAATAAAGCATCTTGATGGTTGATTTCTAAATTCTTGCTCATAGTACAATCATAGTTTTACTTTTATTAACTAGAAACATTATGGCAGAGGAGATCTACTCCTAGCCTGAGAGAGCCCATTCACCAAAAATTTTTAGAAATCTACGTATATATATGAATAAACAAAAATAGATAATATACATATAAATATATACAATATCCATTGGTGCAGTTCTCAATTCATTAACTCTGTTTTTGCAGTGTAACCTTGTTTAGGCACAATCCCCTGAGTACAAGAGCAGTGACCACTGAAGGAGAATGGACGATTGACGAGCCCTTTATTGTGATGACTGTACTTATGAACCTTTACTTTTGAAATTGCAACTTAGCATAGTATTATAGGGTGCCTAAGCATTACCTCCTGAGAGCCTCCTTGTTGCTCAAATGTGGCTTCTCTCTAAGCCAAAACTCAGCATATAAATGCATTACCTTCCCCCCAGCATGGGACATGACTCCTGGGGATGAGTTTCCCTGGCACCGAGGTATTACTACAAAGAACCACTTAGCAATGCAACTGGAAAAATACCTTGACCAAAATAGGGGAAGGGTAAAGATAAATGAGTTTATATGGCTAAGAGACTTCAAAGTGAGTTGGGAGGTCATTCCAGAGGTTACACTTATGCACATCTCAGCAGGAACTCGTTGACTGCCAAAGTAAATATTACCTCGAATAGTGGGGCTCCTGAGGTCTCTGGAGACATCCAGACACTATAGGCAGGGCAGAGAGCTTAAGAGTTTGGCACCCTGCCAGCGGACCTTACTTTGGAATTTACGCTCCCCAGTGTGATAGAGTTGGACTCAGTTGTGTTTTCCCTACACATGACTCTGCTGCTCCTCTATTTGAACCTATAGTTAGTACTAGAGTTGATAGTTATATGTGTATGAGACTTAAATCTTTGGACTGTCTATGTGCCAGTTGGGCCCTGAATCTCAACAGACTTGCAACACCTACTCTCCAGTTCATCGGACTCACCCAGGACAACTAACAAGGAGATGATGACTGACAATGACCATCTCAAGGAACAGAGAGAGTCCACAACTGCAAGCAAGAAAGTCCCATCCATCTGCCCCATGGAATCTAAGCCACCTCTCAATTAGAGGTTGAGTGGGCATCACCATCACAGAATCATCAGGATTAGGGAATGGACGATGGACTAGAATAAGCTTACAGTTGTTCTACTATAGACTTGTTGTGATCCTAGCAATTGAAGAACTTTTATCATGGATGTGGAGACAGTGGCCACTGTAGGTTCTGAGGAAAAGGAGAGAGAAAAATAAGTGTAGTTTGAGGGCATTTCTGGGACTTGGGAATTATCCTGAATGCCATTGCAATGACAGATACAGGCCACTGTGTATCTTAGAATTACACTAATTTTTAAAACAGTGTTGAAAGTCAAGCATTCTAGGTAAACAAGTGTCTTATGAAGTTTTTAAAGGTCAAGGGTGTATACATGAAACATTTACCAAAGTACATTCCATACAGGTTCTAAAGTTAAAAAGTTTGGGCATGCGGGTTTAAAAAAGATAAATCATTAAGAGTTGCATTTGGCTAAACCAAGTGAAGGATTTATTTCTTTTCATGTAACATCATTTGGCAGGCAGCCAGTCTATGCTGATATGGCAGCTTTGCAATATAATCAGAGATCTAAGTTCTTTACAGTTTTCCTTTCTGTTGATCTTTGTCCTCTGGGTCAAGATGGCTGCTGAAGCACAAGCCACCATATTTCTGTTTCAGCAAGGAAAAGGGGGAAAGTCAAAGGGCAAAACTGATATGAATCAGCTGAATCAATCCCATGAATGACTTCTCATTACATTTCCTTTGCTAGAACTGTGTCAGATTTCTATCCCTACTTGCAAAGGAGGCTGGACAATGTCAATTTTATCTGGTCAGATTGCATCCCCTCCAAAAATTGGACTCCTGTTGTTATGGAAGGAGGAGAGATGGGGTATTGGGAAGGCAAATCCTGATGTCTGCCCCAAGACTGCTTGGAGTCTTTAATATGCTAATGTGCATTGTTATTTTATCCATGTGGTGGCTCAATATGCAATGTCTCTCAAACTCATTTAGCTTCCCTGTTTTTCTTTGCCTGGGCTATCCCACAGGATGAGTCCTCCCTGGGACATATTTTAAGAAATGCTGCTACAGACACAAGGTTAATACAGAAGTTCAGGTAAACCTGTGTGGTCCACACCCAGCACACATAGACTACATGGAATTTAATCAATATTTAAATTTTAGAGCAGAAGGACTGAGACAACAAAAGTTGAAGTTGGCAGATGTGGTAGGGTGAATTATGTACCCCCAAAACAACACATGTTCTTAATATTAATCTGCATCCCTGAGGGTGTGAAACAATTGTTAATTGGACTTCTTGGAGATTTTATTTTTAGTTAAGCAGTGGCCTAACTTAAGCAGGGTAGATCTCAATTCAGATTACTGGAGGCCCAATAAAGAGAAGCAGGAAGTCACGGAAGGAGAAAGGAGAGGACATCACCATGTGACTGGAGGCAGAGGAGGCCCCCCAGGATTGCTGGCAGCCAGCCCCAGACTGCTATAGTCTTCACTGAAAAAGCAAGCCTTGCTGGTGTCTCAGTTTTGGACTTCTAGAGTGAACTCAGACAACAAGCTAGTCTCAGAGACTAGACCCATATGTTTGGATTTGAATGCTGATGTTGTATCCATTAGATTATGCTGCCACTCAGCATGTGTTTGCCTTGATCGTCCCAAATCTTAAACTTGGGATACCTTTACCTATTCACCTAATATTTTCCATAAGATTCCCCCCTGACTGTCTCCAATGTTAAATCATCCTCCTTCACACTCACAGACATGGGCTATTTTGGTGGGAGCTTGGGGATGGTGAGCTGGGATCTGCCAACAGAGGTGTTCCTTGCTCTTAATGCCCAGTGAGCTCATTCCTGAGGGTCTTAGACCAGCACAGCAGTTACTCTTTACTCACACCTCATAAACAAAACAGACTCATGTAGGCTGAATGCTTTTGTTATTGTGAAATGTCACTTTAAAGTTGGCTGTTCCCAGCAACTGTAAACAATGTTAGCTCCCCACAAATGTTGGCATTTGGAAACTGTATCATCTGATTTCATCTGCTCTAAGGCTGGGCAAGTGGGAAACTATTATGTGAGAAATTCTCCATTGCACTAAAATTCAATGAATAGGCTGGTTTCATTATGAGGCTACGACGATGCACAGGTTTTAAGAATGTTGGCACCTCCAGGTTGTGTGGCTATTAGGTAACTACATTGGTCAGAAGTAAGGGGACCAGCGAAGTGTTTAAAATGAGAATTTTGTGTGAATGAAACACCTTATAGAGAAGTCCCAGTTCAGCACAGTGCCAGTTATTATAATCCTGGATAGAAGTGCTTACTTAACATTTTATTTCTTGGAAATCAGATCTCTCTCAAAAGTTATGTAAGCTCAAAATGTTAACACGCCAGAGAGCCATTTCTAGGAAGTTGTTCTGCTTTACTAAACTCTGAAATTAATCACATTTTGGATCATGTGGTTATCTGAATTCTCTTCTCTAAGATCTTTAATGGGGATTTGGTCTGAAAGGACAAATAATCACTAGTATATTTATAACTGATCAATATATTGAAAATGGAATTTAATTTATTCATAAGTTTTGGCTATTTAGTATGGGAATGCTAATTGTATTTGCATATAAAGGAGCACTAATTGCTAAAAGCTGAATCAGCATTTTCTTGTATTTAAGCAGCTGAATGCTTTGTTACTGTCACAAGAAGGTATGCCTCTTCCCAGCAAAATTATTGTGACAGCAGACATTGACACAGAACTGGTTATTATTGTTCATAGCAGACCTCTTCAGAGTGTTTAATACCACATCAAAGTTTGTTTCTGTGCTTAATGTCAGTGGGAAGCAGTGGAAAGTCCAGTTGAAAACTGTATTAATTTCCTAAGGCTGCTGTAACAAAATACCACAAACTTGAAACTGGAGGCTTAAACAACAGAAAATTATTCTCACATATCTGGAGGTCAGAAGTCTGAAATCAGTATCACCGCCAGGTTGAAATCAAGGTGTCGGCAGTGCTGTGCTTCCTCTGGAGGCTCTAGGGGAGAAAAGACGCCTCGCCTCTTCCAGTTTCAGGTGGCTGTCGGTGCTCCTTGGTTTGCAGCTGCATGGCCTCAATCTGCCTTGGAGGTCACATCCCCTCCTCTTCTGTGTCTGATCTCCCTCTGCTTCTCTTTTATTAGGACAATTGTGATTGCATTTAGAGAATGCCCTAATAATCCAAGATAATCTCCCCATTACAAGATCCTAATTTATACCCATCTGCAACATCTTTTCTGCCACATAACCTAACTTTCACAGGTTCTGGGGACTAGGACGTGATTGTATTTTGGGGCCCATGATACTGCATTACAAAGGCAAGTGGAGGTCATTCCAGAGGTTATGTGTATGCCCGTCTCAGCAGGATCTCATTGATTGCTACAGTGAATAGTACCTCAAACAGCAAGGCTCCTGAGGGCTCTAGAGACATCTAGACACTATAGGCAGGGCAGACAATTTCAGGAATTCAGCACCCTGTCAATGGGCCTTACTTTGGAATAAATGCACCCCAATGTAACACAGTTAGACTCATTTATAGTTTCCCTACACACATCTCTTCTGCCCCTTTTAATTTGAGCCTATAATTAGCACTATACTTGTTAAATATATGTCCCAGAGACTTACATCTTCAGTTTGTTCATATGCTTTTTGAGCTCTGAATCTCAGCAGAGTTACAACACCTACTCACCAGTTCATTGGACTCATCCAGGACATAACAAAAGGATGATGATGGGTAACACCCATTCCAGGAAGTGGAGAGTGTCTGCAACTGCAAACAATACAGTTCCATCCAACAGCCCTGTGGGATCTAAGTCCCCTCTCAATCGGAGACAAGGTGGGCACCACCATCCCAAAATTGTCAAGATTGAGAAATGAACAAACATAAGGGGGGTGGGGAGCAACTATGGACTAAAGTAGACTTATTATTATTCTAGCAATGGAAGAATATGTATCATTGATATAAAGGCAGTGGCCACCAGAGGTTCTGAGGGGAGGGAGAGGGAAGAATATGTATAACCTGGGGCATTTTTGGGACATTGGAATTGTCCTGCATGACATCACAATGATGGCTACAAGCCATTATATATTTTGTCAAAATCTGTAAAATTGTGCAGGGCAAAGTGTAAACTATAATGTAAACATAGTCCTTGGTAAGAACAATGCTTTAATGTGTTTATCAATTTTAACAAATGTACCACACTAATGAAAAATGTTATTAATGAGGGAAAGTGTGGGCGGGGGAGGGGTTAGGGTATATGGAAATCCCCTATATTTTTGATGTAACATTCATATAATCCAAAGCTTCTTGAAAAATAAGATAATATTTTTTAAAAAGGTAAATGTGCAGATGTGCCCAGCTGGGATACAAATTTTTAGGCTCTCCACAGCCTTGTTACAGAAGGAATGATGCAATTTCAAACTCAGATTTGAGCAGACCCTGGGATAAGCCACAGAGACCTAGGTTGAGGGGCCTGCCCAAGTTGAGGGTGAGGAGATCCTCAAAAAGATAGGCTGGTTCTGCTGTGGTGGTTTAATTAGTTTTGGTGGAGTGTCTCTGGGAATTCTGATACACTGCTCTGGTAGCCCAGAGATTCAAACCCTGGGTGAAATTTCTCTGAGTGGTTTTATGTTGGAACAGGTCTCTCTCTCTTTTTTAATTTTTTTTATTTTTTATCTTCGGTTTGCTATTATGGACGTTGCTCCACAGTTGCAGCAATGGTGTTGTTATTGCTGATTGTGTAGAGTTGTTTAAATCTCCAAGGGTGCCATCAGAAACTATGGTATTTGAATATGTGATGAGGGCTCAAAAACACAGAGAAGTGTTGGGTGAGATAGCTGGATTCTGGTGGATCCTTAATTGGTTAATCATAATGAATGTTTGTTTAATGGGCTTTCCTATTCCCTCAATGTATTGGAAAACAAGTATAGTGCATATGCTTCCAGTGAACAGTGTCAATGAGAATTAATATAAAATCTCTCCTTACACAATTCCAGTGGACTAGCTTGGGTTCATAGTCTCTTTTTTTTCATGGGTAAGTTGAGACCCAGAAAGTTTAATGACTTGCCAAGTGTTGGAGGTATACCTGATGAAACCAAACTTTAAACTCATTCAGGTTTAAGAGGAACTTGGTGCAGAATGGGAGCCAGGTAAAAAGAGATATTTCTGAAGCTTGATTCAAAAGTTTCCATAAGACCCTTTCCATCGCCAAATCTCTGTTTCACTTTCTTGAAATGCCCACCCATGATTAAAGTTGTTTCCTTTGGGTTAAGGCATTGTGTCCGTAGAAGTTCACCAGAATAGAGGGAGATGGAATTGAAGGGGAATTGTTTCTTCATGGTCCTTTGTCTATAAATGGTGTGATCAGATGTGACCTCATGGAGGAAATCATTTGGGATGTGTAGTTGCCTGGGAGGGGGAGGAAGGGCAAGGTTTAGAACATAAGTCCAGCCGGGAAGCCTTGGACCAGAGGTGGAGAAGCACAGAAGATTCTTCAGTGAAAGTGGCAGCTATCAAAGATAAAGCTGACTATTTCATAGA
>JAQZBX010011943.1:15333-42041 GCA_029593785.1 Cabassous unicinctus
CTCTAGTGAAAGTAACACAAAAATTGGACTTGCATTATTTACTACCCTATATATTTCTGTATATTCTAAAGACCAGTTGAGGGTTCCCTTACAGTACCGCAGCTAACATATGGTTACTCAGGTGGGTTGAGGTAGGTTCCAAATTCTGAGGGAATGGATTCTTTGAAGCAGGACGTGTGAGCTTCCTTGTTGCTTGCTCTGACCTCAAGGGTCTAATTATCAGTTCTTTCTTGGATGAATGTCATCTCTCAACAGGTAGCCTGTTGACAACTTATTTAAGGAACATTGGGGTCATTGTAATAGTAGTTCTTAGGAAAGCATTCATGAGAAAAGCTTTTTGTCAACACATTGAATTTATTTCCTGTGAGAAGCCTTCACTAATTAGCTAAGTGACTTAGAGAGTGCATCCAACTTTTTCCATTTGTAAAGTAAGCCTTCTGAAAGAGGTACCTTCTAAGGTAACTTTTGGTCCTAATGAATGTTGTTCTAAGAGAGCAAGTTGGTTTTATGGGGAATGTTACCCTCAGCTCTTGTAGATAGTTCCTGAAAAAAGGAAATTGAATGGGTCTTTTTCAGTTTTAGCTTTTGAACAACCAAGTCTTTCATTCTTCCCACCTTAAAAAAATGAAACAAAATGAAATCAAACTGTACCTTTCACAGAGATTAAATAGTATTAAATTAGACTAGAAACATCCTTAACATCAACAAAGTTATTTTAGTATAAAGTTGCAAAATTCTTTAAATAGCATCCTCTGCATATGCAGTGATTTGTCCTTTTTCATTCTGACCTTATTAGAACCTCCAATTTGACCTAAGTTGATTGGATTTCATTGGCTGATCTTATGCTGATGCAACTTGGCTTAGAAATTTCTCACACAATTACTATTCTCCAAAGGGCTTAATTGTAATCAAGTTATTGAGTACTAGTCTAGGAATAACTTCCCTTCCCTTTAATGGCATATCCTAATTCCAAATCTCACTAAAAGATGATACCACTATCCTATTTAAAAATGTACAGGCAATTTTTATAAGACACCAAGAAGTAGACTCTTCCTTGAAAAGAGGGCTCATAAAATTCTTGGCAAACTGTTCAATGTGGAGAAGCCCTCAGGGTGCACAAGTCTTTTGCTAAAACTCTGCTTGATCCCCCAGTGGAATGGAGTGTTGAGAACTGGATGTGGTAGTAAGTAAGGCCCATCAGCTGAGCTGATCTCATGCAGCTCTGCCTGCTGCCACTGCATGAGCTCAAAAGGCCCCCCAATCTGCTGTGGCGCTGGGAGAAGGAGTCCTGGCTCTGTCACTTTCGACTGTGGGACCCACCCTGGCAAATTCTTTCATTTTTGTGAACTTCAATTTCTTCACCTGTAAAACTGAGTTATCAAAGTTCACACCTTTTGAAGCTGTTATGAGGAATAAATGAGATAATATATATCAGCCTCACAGTGTGGGCCCTCGGACATAGAGAGCATTCATCCTGCTTTAGCTATTGCTACTAAAAGTTCTTTTGTTGAGTTTTTGAATCCTTCCAGGTGAAACAAATCTGAATTTCTGAGCAGTCTCCAGCATAGGTGCATAGTCATGGGTAACCAAAGGGAAAAAGCCCAATTGTAAATCTGTTACATTTTCTGTTGATGTGATAGTTTTAGATGTTTAAATATTTATACCTTTGGCAAATACATTAGGGCTAGAGGGATAAATCTGAAACATAGATGTTATTTGAAATATTAAAGGTGGACAGCTGGTCTTTGGGGGCATTGGGGATGGATCAAGCACACATTATTAATTCAGACTGTGACATGTCATTAAGGTTCCAGCCACTTTTCTTTCACTTCTCTATATACTGCAAATCTGGGTACACTGTATTGACTAAAGCAAAGTATAATGCAAATCAATACGATCAACTTTAAAGGGAGCTGGAAGTACAGAGTGTATATACCTTTAAAATTTTGATTTTTCTTTTGACGGGAAATTGCCTTATTATTTTAAGTATAAGTCAACAGATGGGTTTCTAATTTTTAAAAACACATCTTTTAGTGTGGGAGAGAGTTTAAACTATAACGTAAACCCTAATTCACACTTAGTGGCAATTCTCCAATATGTGTTCATCAACTGAAACAAATGTACCACACTAATGAAAGATGTTGTTAATGTGGGAAAGCATGGGAGCGGTAGGGGGGCGGAGCATTTGGGAAACTACATTTTTTATTACATTTATGTAATGTAAGTATCTTTAAAAATAAAATAAGATAAAATAAAAAAACATATTTTTAAAAAGTATACAAGTAATTTATTTTTGTGTGGAAAAAAACTTTAGAATATAGAAAAAGGAGATTTCCTACAATTTTCCACTCCAACACACCATTTAAATATTTTGCTGTGCTTTTCCAACATAAAATTTCTTCTACACATAAGGTTTTTTTTGTTCTTTGTTATGACAATATTGTATGCACACTATTTATTTCTTAATTCTCTTCTATTTCACTCACCATTATGTTATAAGCATTTAAAACAATAATATTAATTAATAATAATGGTAGCTATCATATATTGAGGACTCACTCTGTATCAGGCACTATTTAAGAAATTACGTGAATTAATAAGTTATATTTACTCATCACAATAATCCTACCAGGGAGATGCCCTTACTTATCTGGTTTACAGACACAGACACAGAGGCACAGGGAGATTTCATTAACTCTCCTGAGTCAAGACAGCCAACAAGTGGCAGGCCCAGGGTTTGTACACAGGTAAGCTGGATCCAGAGTCTGTGCTCTCAACAGTTCCTCTAAATCATTCCCAATCAAATTATTAATAAGTTATAAGGCAATACATGATTTTAAGCAGAGACATTGGCAATTTTCACTTGCCTGAGGGTGGGGCTTATATCATATTAGTCTTTATTTATCCATTACTTAGTAAAACTCATAAAAGGAACCCAATACTTGTTTTTCCAATGAATGAATTAATTTCTAATTTGGATACAAAACATTGACAAAATTCCATAGTAGATAGATATGTTGCATAGACTCAAAGAAAACAGTTGTGGTAGACAGTAGTTTTCAAAAATGGTTGCAAAAATATTTCCCATCCCACTTGCTCTACCAGAATCCTGCCATGCCCCCATCAAAAGGTGGAGTCTGTGGCTCCCCACCCTTGAATCTGGTGATGCCTGTGGTGCCTCCACTAAGACTCTGGGAGAATTGATGCCATGTGTCTTCTGAATCTGGGTCATGAGAGTGAAACAGCTGTGCCTTGTTTTCTCTTGGCTGCTTGCTTTTGGAACTCAGTCACTCATCTGGGTGGAGACCCAGCAGCCACAAGGTGGGGCCTCAGTATAGGTGTTCCAGCCTCTAGGTGTGGTGTGAAGGAGGCTTCTGGTGATTTTAGCCCCTTTCAGTCACCCTTTGAGCTGCACCAAGGATGCCACATGAAGCAGAATTGAGCCTTCCAAATGCAGAGCCAGTAACTAAATATATGATTGTTGTTTTACACCACCAAGTTTGGGGGCACTTGTTATGCAGCTATAGCTAACTAGAATATCAGATTCACTCTCTAGATTTCATTCCTGACATATTCAAGAGTCACTTGGGTAAGTATTAATCCAAATTCTGGATTAAGACAAAGTCCATCAATTTGTGAAAGTCCTAGTGTATACTTCTTATAATTTTATTATCACCAGCAGAGGAAGTTGATCAACACCTTGATAGTATAAATCACCAGAATTTCCAGAAAAGCAATTATGAATGTCTTAACACTTAATGCAGGCGATTGTTTTTTGAAGGAGGAACCACTGTTCTAGGAAGAATTTATTCTCATTTTTAAAATCAGAAGGTCAGAGTTTGTGTGCGTGAGTGGTTCAAAATCTAAATATCAAAGGTCAAAGCATACATTGATGAATTTCTTTTCTGCTACAGTAAAACCAACTCATACTGAGCAAGCAAAACCAAAAAGAGCAACAAATAGACAGAAAACCCAGACTTTAAAATCATAGAGATTTGCTTTACCAATGAATGAAAAGGGAAATACAAATAGAATATGACTCTATTAATTTTATAGCTGGGTTGATTTATGACTTTTTAGAAGAGTAGCAATACTTCATTGATTTATGACTCCAGGATTTTGATTTGTGTCTCTAGTTATTTCAAATACAAATTTATTGTATTGAGCTAGAGAAAGATTGTATAAAACAACTTGCAAAATCATTACAAATATCATCCGATTTAATACAACCCTTTAAAGTAGAACTAATACTATACCAGTTTTATAGATGAGAAAACTGAGGAATATTGAATTTAAGTAATCTGGTTTAGTCTTACAGTAGGTAGAAGAGCCGGTTCTCAGGCCTGGCTCACTCCAAAGCCTGTTCTCTTAACCCTTCTTCTCAACTGCCTTCTTAATTCAGAAAATGCATTAAAATCCTTAATTAACTGGATTTCTCCCCTCAACAGACATGTAGAAAGGAGAAAAATAATAGGAAAGTGATTTGATAACAGGGGATTGTCTAGCAAGTCAGTTCTGGCCAGCTTTAGGTATTATAGACTGACTAAAGATCAGGAAGCGTTCAGTTCCCAAAACGAGAAGTGGCAGGACCACCCAAGGCCAATCCAGGTGCCTCAGAAGCCATGGACAACATAAGCATGGATAAAGGGGCATCTACATGTGCAAGAGAACCTCAGAACAAAGAAATCACCCATGGGCCAAAGGCAACATGTGTGACCCAAGAGCTCAAGCAGGGGCTGGCATTGGCCAAGGTTAGACTGCACAGTGGGAAGGCAAGTCTTAGCCTGGTAGTGGCATTGCAGATGGCTCCTGGCCTGTTCTTAAGCTTGATAAGGAAGATCAGAGAACATGGTTAAACAGTTCAACCAATCTCCCTGGGCACTGTCATGGGCAGGACACCGATCAGTGTATGGGTGTCAAAAGAAAGGTTGAACAGGATCTCTGGCTGCTGAAAGCATTTGGTCCAAGCAGCTTGATTAGCCCTGAGGGTTCTTGCTGAAGAACACTCAGCAAGAACCTGTCTCCTGTCGCCTCCTCCACCACATGTCAACCACACCAAGAGAGACTGTTTCTTCCCACCACTGAGGATTCTTTCCTCTGCCTTGTTGGCCTGGAAAAGTCCTGTTCAACCTCCACACACACCTTTAAGGCCACCTCCATGGAGGCTCTCCTGTCTGCCTCCTTAGCCTTTGTAGTGGCATCTGTGCTCCCTCTTGTTACCCTGCACTGTGAGGTTGTATGCCTGTCTGTCTCTCCCATCAGATAGTGGGGTCCTCAAAAGCAGGGCCCATTGCTGTTTTGCCCAAAGCCTGGCATTTATTTTTTTGCCTATAAAGACCAGACCTCTACATATACAATCAATTTGACAATTTCCTTCATGGTACAAATGAGGAAACCAAGACTCAAGGAGATTAAGGAGCCTGACATAAGACACACAGCACTCTATGTTTGACCATTCCCACTAACTGACCCTGTCTCACACATACTGAGCATTCAACAAGTGTTTTTTGAAAGACAGAATGGATGGTAACAAGGGAGTGGCTGGACTTGATTGGAGAGGGGTGCAGAAGGGTGGCTGTTACTCACAGGTCCTGGAACATGTTCATTGGCAGCGGAAATTATGTATTAGCTTTCTATGAAATAGCAAAATCTACTCTTTGGCAAGGGAGAGTCAGTGTGTTTTCTCCAAGCCTGCCCCTGACTTAAAGATGCTCTCTGCTTCTCTTTGTCCTTGCCACTGGCTATGTCCTTTTCCTCTTTTCCTCCTCATTCATTTATTCATTCATTCAACAGATATTGATATCTTCCTCTCTGTCAGCTATTTCTCTATTGTGAATTTAGCAGTAAATAAAAATTAGTCTCTACTCACTTTGAGCTTACTTGAGTGTGGTGCATGTGTGTGTACAAGAAAGAGAGAGAGACGGGAGAGAAAGAGAGAGATAGAGATAGAGATAGAGATAGAGATAGAGATAGAGAGAGAGAGAGAGAGAGAGAGAGAGAGAGAGAGAGAAACATAAGACCTGTCATACAGTGGTAAGTGCTAAGAAGAGAAATAAAGCAGGGTAAGGAGACAAAGTGGGTAGCTTTTATTATACATAGGGTGTTCCTCATTTCTTGACATCTTTTGCTCTAGACTCAGGAATCAGGGATGATGGGAAAGGGATACATAAGTGGAAATATATTCTCAGCATACTAAGCTGAAACATTAAATGTACTTTCTAACAGGTACCAACTTAGATGGAGCTTCCCAAAACCCATGGGTGATATGATATTCCCCTAGCTTTATCATCAGCCCATGATCAAAAGCCAGGAATTTCTTCAGAGGGGGCCAAACCCCTGCTCTAACTTAAGTCAAGGATAGTGGCTGATGGAAATTATGTTTCAAAATAAGTGGACTGGAGGACAATATGTTTGTGTTAAAGCAATGTTTTATTGAGAGACCTTATTAGGCTATCTATATTTCATAATTCAGTAGCTTGAGAAGACCCATCAAAGAGTATCTTTTATGAGCTGTTGCCTCATCTTCAGCTTCACTCTCAAAAGCTGGAACTACTGGACGTGTGAAATGTACCAGGGCTAGTAAAATTCATGGTCATATGCTCTCTGCCCTTTACTACAAATTGGGTCCCTTTTTTCTGAGGCAGTGATGTGTAGGATACCATGTCAGACTATCAGTTTCTCTATAAGCCATCAGATAGTTGTGCTGGCTGAAGCTCAGTGGGCAGGAAAAATGCACACTCATACTGGAAATAAGTATTAATGCCAGTCAATATGAATCACTGCCCCTTCCTCAACAGATGAGGCTCAATGTAATCACCTTGCCACCAAGTGGCTAGTGGTTCTCCATGAGAGATGGCACCATATTTGGGACTAAGACTTTGTCTTTTGCTGGCAGGTTGGACATTTGGCAAAAGCAATAATGAAGTCAAACTTGGAGAGTGGGTGCTCCTCTCAGGCCCACATATCACCTTCAACCTGCTGCCATGGTTACTGGATGCATGAGCCCACTGGCCACCTCTGGAGTGGTCTTTGACAGAAGCTGTCTAATATCACCTTTCTGAGTCTACCTGGGTGGTTAGTGTTACTTCCATCTGCCTCTTCTCTAGAATACTTTCTTCCTGAAAGCCAGTCTTTCTCCTTAAAGGTTCCTGACCAACCAGCCTGGTCATCTGCCACTAGTTATGAGAGTATGTATATTCTTACTTTGATTTATTCCTTTTCCACACCCAGTGGATGATAAGGTACACACTTAAATCACTGCCCACTGGGTTGAATTTCCCTTCATCATTCTCAAGGTCACCCACTTCTGAGCATGGTTGGAATGCATTTTTTGTTGGTATCCACATGAACCTAGTTTGGCCTTGCCCTTCCTCTGTCAGCTGATCATAAGAGACCTCCACCTCAATGTGGTGGTAGGTGGGAGCTGATGGGCAAAGCTATACCTGTTTACTTTTTTCCATTCCATGTGAAAGCAAATTGCTTCTGGTCCTTCTTTCTGATGAGGATGGAAGAAGAATGCAATAGTCATATCAATAGTTGCAAATCAAGTACCTGAAACCAAGTTACTTTCTCTGAGAAAGATACAACTCTTGGCATAGAAGTTGTAATTGGGGCAGCTACTTGGTCAAGTTGTGATAGCCACTGTCACCTGTCAGGATATGTCTGGTTTTCATAGGGGCTTAACTGGTGAACTAAATCTTGATATAATAGAGGCTACTACCCCTGAAAGCTTTTGGCTGTTAAGGGTGGCACTAACCTCTGCCATTCCCCCTGGGATGTGATAGTGCTTGATTTACCCTTGTGGCAGTGTGTGTGTATGTTTGTATGTGTATGTGAGAGAGAGAGAGTATTAGTGGCTTCCAGTTGGCCTTCTGCCACAAGCCAACAAAAAATGTAGGTGTTGTGTTCATTATCAAGCAAGTTCATTCTAATTATACATTTGGGGCCCAGTGAAATGACCACTGAGGGATGGGATCTAAGAACCCAGTGGACCCATTTTTGGGTCCATTTATTACCTAAACCCATACACCCTATTCTAACTAGGGGACCATGATGGTGTTTTGGATCCTAAAGTTTCTAAATCAATTCAGGTCCTGTGTCTAAGAGACTTGAAGTGTGTGGGCATTCTCTTTTCCCCAATGAAGAACTACCTAAGCAAATAGCCATGGGCTCTTTGGAGAAAGACTAGGTGAATTCTTTACCATATACATACTTGCTAGGGTATTGCAGCATTCTTCCTCCTGGGAACACTGTCCCTCCTTCTGTTAAAGGGAGCCTAATATGGAAGCTGGTCCAAATTTGGAAGCTGGGCAAGGGATTGTGTCTTATTATTAGGCAACTACTCTAACTAAGCCTTCTAATTGGGTAGAATATCTCTAGAATGTCCACATCTGTGAGCCTTTTGATGAGTTCTTCCACTCTGCTACAGTGGTTCTGACATTTCTAGTTCACTTAGTGTGGGCCATTGTTATCCAAGCTTCCAAGGTCCATCTTACCTTGTTCCTTTTATGGTGTTTGTTTTAGTTTCCTTGTCTGCTCAAGCAAATGCCATGCAATGGGTTGCCTTAAATGATGGGAATTTATTAGCTCACAGTTTTGAGGCTAAGAGAAGTCCAAATCATCAAGGTGATGTTTTCTTCCCAAAGACTAGTGTTCTGAGGCTGGCTGCTGGTGATCCTTGGTGCTGGGGTCCTCTGTCAGTCACATGACAATGCACATGGTAGCCTCTCCTGGCTTCACCCTTCTTGTCCAGTTCTACTGACCTTCAGTTTCTTGCTTCCCATAGCTTTCTCTCTATCTGTTTGAATTTCACTCCACTTATAAATGACTCCAGTAGCAGAATTAAGACCCATCCTGATTGAGTTGGGTCATACCTTAATTGAAGTAACCTCATCAAAATGTCCTACTTTCAATGGGTTCACACCCACAGGAATGAATTAAGGTTAAGAACATATTTTTCTGGGATACATATAGCTTCAAACCACCAAAGTGATTAATTTTTATTAGGCAACATTGCTCCTATTTCAATAAAATGTCCCTTTTCTAACTTTATGTTCTGCCATGTTTGACCCAGTGCTCCAGGATCACAGATACTCTCTTGGCTGTTGGTGGTACAAGTTGTCTATGCCCTGCAGCTCCTTCAGCATATAGTCCTCAGACTTAGTGGCTTAAAAGAACAACCATTTTATTATATCTTACAATTTCTTTGGTTAGGAATACAGACAGGGCAGGAACAGGCGACTCTTTTATTCCACAAGACAACAGTGACAGTCACTCATCTGGAAAATGGGCTCCTCTGAAGGGTCCAAGAGAGTCTCATTCACATGCTTGGTGTCTTGACAGTACTCACTGGCCTTCCCAGCATAGTGGTATCAGGATCACCAGATTCCTTAAACAGTGGCTTGGGACTTCCAGAGAGTGTTCTAGAGATCCAGGTGGATGTCTGAGGGTGTCTGTTCTGCCACATTCTCTTGGCAAAGAAAGTCATTGATACCAGCCCCAATTCAAGGAGGAGATCAGACTTTGGCTCTTAATGGGAAGAGAGGCAGAAATTTTATCATCATCTTTAATCTACCACAACCTACCACACGTCCTTAGCAGACCAATGTAGACTTACCTGGTTAAGTTATATTGCAACCTGATTCTCCTTACTGAGGGTGTATGGGGCAAATTTCGAGGAGGGTGCATATGGTCTTGCAAGGTTGAAGCTTCCACATCAACTTTCAGCAAGTGGGAGTTTTAGGCATTGACAGCAAGGAGCAGGTCAGTTCTGCAGGTTCAGAGAGTTCAGGGAAATAAGAAGATTCAGAATTTCCCAGATGTTCCCATTGCAATCTCAGGATTCCCTTCTTCCCATTTGGGACCTCAACTTTGACATATCACACATGGCAGAATTGAACATTCAAGCTCTTCTGGAGTCTGGGGACTTTCATTAATTTCTGCACCTGATCCTTCACCTTTTCTGCCCTCTGGTTGTAGGGAATTAAAGTCTCTTAATATGTTGTCAACATGGCCCATTTCTTTTTAAATAAGTAGCTAATTTAAAGGAGTCTTTAATTGTCTTTCTGTAATGCATTAGGAGCACCCAGCAAGAGCCATGCCATTCCAATCTTCACCAGGACCTCTCAAACAACTGAGATATTGCACCCACCATTGTCTTCCCTCTTACAATTAGCCCATCCTTGTTCACACCAGTGAAAACTTCTGACAATTGCACGGCTACTATCTGCCAATTGTTATCAGTGCTCCACCTACCACCAGAGAAGACAGGAAGCTGGTCTAGTCAGCAGCTGATTGACCTCCAAATATTCTTATTTAGGATTATTCCCAGCATCAAATGCCTTAGTTTGAGTTCTTCTGGGAATGGACTCTGGGAAAATACTTGTATGTAAGAGGCTGTTTTGGAGGGAGTGCTCTCCAGAACAATACCTGTGAAAGGCAAGCAGAAGTGGGCAAAGGGAGAAGTTGAACTGTCTTCAGCAAACCCTCAGGGAGCTCCGGGGCTGCCATGTCCCAAATTGAGTTATCAGGGCCAGACCTTTGTGTTCCTGTGTCAACTAGTCCCTGCACATGGGCTGTCCCTGGAAAGGAGGCATGACCTTGGGCCGGGCAGCTCCCTTGAGTCAAGGGCAAAGCCTGGGGAGGACTCAGCCATAATCTGTCAACACCTAACACTCCTGGCAGCAGGAGAAAGTGACTTGGAGCTAGAGGAGAAATCTGGTGGTGGAACAATAGTTTTTTGCCATGTACCCATTCCTTGGGTTAGTGGAAAGCCACCCAGGTTGCAAGAACAAGTGGTCAGCTAGGACTAAGCAGAAGTCTCAGTTTAGTGCTCTGAAAGAGGTTTGTTACCATCAATGGCAAAGAGAATAGGGACAAGGGGAGAGAAACAATCATGTCACATAGTAAGTGCTAAGTTTTTGTAGAATGGAAATTTTTAAAATGAATCCAAGTTCAGAAAAATAGCAACTCAGGATTCAGGAAATAGTCTGGGTGTATAGACTGAGAACAAATACCTCTTTCATGTCACCACCTTCAAAGTCTCTAAATTAAGTGTTGGATAAGAGCATTATAAATAGGCCTTTCTTTGAGGAAGGCAAGGACAGAGAGGCTCCATGTTATAACACTGGATTTCAGGTGTGTTATGAGTAAAATTATCTTTCATAGTCTAGCATGAAAAGGCAAAAATTTCAAATTATGTTTTTATGGGAAAATGTTTTTGAAGTTCTAAACAATCCACTAAAAGTGAAGTTTTGGAATTCACAGTCAGTTAGATACTGTTTGTGCTCTATTTCCTAAAGAGGGAAGAAAAACAATTCTAGAAAGATTATAAGCAGCAAAAATTGAAACAATAAGAGGCTTCTGGTCAACTAGGTGGCTCAGCTAAATGTTCATAGCAAGTGTAGCTCTGGGCAGAAAGTTAAAGGTCTTCTGCAGGAAAAAGATATTTATTTGTCCTTTTACAAGAGAGGCATTTGGAGAAAGCCCCAGTAGAGTAAATATTAAAAACAGTGATGGAGATTTGGGCATATGTCCCAAATCAGGGGAGTTAGAAAAGCTGCAAATTGAGGGATATTGATATGACATAGATAATTTAATGATGAGCTTTGACATTTGGTGCTAAGAAAGATGACCTTTCTCAAAGTCAGAGGGCAGAGGGAGTATGGTGGATGTCTCTGTACAATTCCATGTCCTTCCTACAGCAGTGGCTTCTTCCTAAAGTTGTCACAAGACAATTGCAGCTATTAAGAAATACTCTCAAAAATGCTGTTTGCTCTTGAATCTTGTGACTTATTTCTGTTTTTAAATTTAAAACTTGGTAAAAACATCACTAAGGCACACAAGGCAATTTTGAGCAATCCTGGATTTTAAAGCCAAAGATTATTTTTATATGGGCTTTTAAAAACTAAAAAACATATTTCATCCCTACTCAGCATGCCAAAAAATGAACATGCCATCCTTACCAAAGGTGTTTCATCTTCAGACATGAATAAATATATGCTTTGAATTAGTTCCTGTATTTGGCCCCATATTGTAAACGAATTGCTAAGTCAACAGTCTAGAAAGCAAGAACAACAGTTTTCTGTAGATTTTTTGATAAGTTAAAAAAACGATTTTAAAAACTCAGTATTTGGGCCCAGGAAGCAAATTTCCTAGAAACATTTATAAGCCCTAGTTTAATTTATAAACTCCCAGGTACTCGAAAAGACAACAGTGACCAGTAATGCAAAGCCTTGGATGAGTCCATGAGGACTCTTCTGGGGAGAGAAAGGGTGAAATACGTCATTTGTCTGGGGCCCAGGAAGGACCCCCATCCCCTTATCATGGCAGATTCTTGTTGAAAATACAGCCTAGGCAATAAACATTTTAGATCAATATCAGGTTTTTTTTTTAAAGATTTATTTTATTTTTTTATCCCCCCCTCCATTGTTTTACTTTCTGCTGTCTGTGTGTTCTTCTGTATCTGCTTGTCTTCTCTTTAGGTGGTACCAGGAAACTATCCTGGGACCTTCCAGAGTGGCAGTGAGGTGCTCAATCTCTTGTGCCATCTCAGCTCCCTGGTCTGCTGCATCTCTTATTGTCTCTCCTCTGTGTCTCTTTTTGCTGTGTCATCTTGCTGTGCCAGCTCTCTGCATGGGTCAGCACTCCCGCATGGGCCAGCTCTCCTGCGCGGGCCAGCTCTCCTGCTCAGGCCAGCTCTCTGTGTGGGCCAGCACTCTGTGTGGGCCAGCTCGCCGTGTGGACCAGCTTGCATTTCACCAGGAGGCCCTGGGAATCAAACCCTAGACCTCCTACATGGTAGATAGGAGCCCAATTGCTTGAGCCACATCCGTTTCCCTCAATGTCAGCTTTGCAGAGAGTCTGCTTAGTACCAGAAGAAAGAAATTTCCTATAATTTGGTGTAATTTGGGCCAAAAATTACATTGGAATGAGTACAGGAAGTGGAACCAGAAGATAAAGGTTTCAATGCAGGCTTTGACACTTACCTGGCTAAGCAAGCTTCAGCAGCTCATAAACTTTCTGAGCTTCCTTTTCAACACACAAGAGAGTTCCTATATCAGAGTTGTGATGACCTGAGATAACAGATGCAAGTGAACCACACTGTGCCTAACCTGTACCTAACACCCTGAGAGATGCTCCCAGATGTTATAATATCTGAATTTACCAATTGAAGTAATTCACATTCAGCATTTAATATAATGTGCACAGTGCTTGACGTTTAGTAAAGAATCAATACTTTTTTTTGGATAATTCAAATAAAACATTTTCTATCTGGACTGTATGTTGGGTGATATGGTACAAACACCCTCTTCTTATTCTGCACTCATTACCAAGACTATTGTTTTCATGAGCTCTACAATTTGTTCATGCAAAAATATATTTTTTCAACTGACATTAATTTTGCAATGGTTGTATCCTAGACTCTGTGTCAGCTGCTAAGTATACAACTATGAGTAAAACAGACCTGGTCTTGTCTCATAAGACCTACAATTTAATGGAGAGGAAAAGGATCAATTGAGCAATCATATAGATCAGTTGATCAGTTGAAATGAACCAACAGTGACAGGTTCCATGGAAGAGAAGTAGTGAGATGCTAGTGGAAACCCTAGTGAGGGTCCAGAGGAAGGTATGTGCAGGAAATGACTATGGAGCAGAGATATGACAGCTGAGTAGCAGATAACAAGAAACATCAAGTAGGAGGAGGGTAGATTCTGCAGAGGAAAGAGGATAGAGGATATGAGGCACCGGAAGAGGCCATGGCCATTGGTGGGTTGGAAGCAGGGACAAGGGATGGCCACGGTAAGACCAGGCAGGGATTCCACATCAAGAAGGGTTTCATTCTAAAAGCAGTGGGAGCATTTAGGGGCTTCGTGCAGGGGCAGCCTGAAGTACATGTTGGCTGCAGCTTAAAGAACAGATTTTTAGAAACTTGAGGATTATTTCAGTAGGCCCAAGTGTATAACAATTGAAACTAGGGAGATGACAGTGGGATAGAGACAATGAATAGATTCTCTAGATATTTAGGGATTTAAATTTGCAGGATCTAGTGATGACTAGACTATGCCAATTGGGGAAAGAGAGGTTTTAGTGGTCACTCCCAAGTTTCTGAGTTGTGGATCTGGAAAGACAATTGTGCCCTTCCTTGGTATATGAAATACACATGAGCCTGGGAAGATTCCAAGTTGTGCTTTGGACATGTGGATTTGGAGTGGCTTCTGAGATATCCTCGTGGTGGACATGTGTTTTGGAGCTCTGTGTAAAGGTGAGCCTAGAGATAGGAATTGGGATTCGTGGGCTCATCAGGGCCTGAGTGAGAAGTGAGTTGAAGAGGGCTTGGGCTTGGGCCACGAGGACTTACTCTGCTTGGTGGTTTGTTTGGGCATAGGCCAGGGAGCACAGCCAGGAATGCAATGACAATCCATCAATGAATTTCTTAGCATAAGACATTCTTAAGTGACTGGATATCACTTAATAAAAGGTTTAATGTTGATCTAGAATCAAGAAGATGGGAAAACTCTCCCTCAGAGTTCTCTGGGTAGAGGGAGGTGGTCATAATTAGCTTTTTTGGAATGGAAGGTGAGATTAAGCCTAAAATACAAATGTAAATGTAGCTCTGATATTCTTTGTCTTTGCTACTGGTTTTAAAATTCATTGTGTAAGGAAATCATTTACCTGCAGTCTATCATTTGTAGAATCAAAGTAAAAGGAAAGCACTGATTTAAGTATATCATCAGCTTCTTTTCTCAGAAGACCTCCAGGTTAAAACTGCAAACACACAAGCACAATCACACACAAACACAAGACTGGATGGATGCTGCTTTAGTTTACATGTTTTGAAATGTAGCTCAGGAAAATGGAGGGAATGGCTCTAATTATTTTGTTAGAGGATAAATTAAAAGGATGCTAAGGCTGCTTTCTTATATGTCTTCTATTTACTTAATCAAAAAAAAAGCATTGATAGCCTTCTCAGTCAGGAATTGTTGAGTCATATGTACAATGATTGCTACAAATGTTGGCAACTTGTTCGAACAGAAGCAGGGACAAAGTGCTATGATCGGAAAAGCACTGTAGAGCATTCAGAGGTATGGCTTGACCTTACCTCAAGGGATGTCTTTTGATTTTTTTAAAAGAAAATTGCTGAAAGAGATCTAAACAAAAGAAAATAATTTTTGATAGTAAGTTTTAAATAAGAGGAATAAGCATATTATTTTATGTAACTACATAAAATAACAGAAGGAAATATTTGCACTGCAGTATTTGTACCTAAAAAAGAATTGCAAAAGAACCAATGTTAAGTGGCATGAAATTATGTATTGCAAAATTATATACAGTGAACAGAAAACAAGAAAAGGAAGGGATTGCTGAAGGTGGTAAAAGAGCAGTAGAGAATAGCTCAGATTGAGATTGCAATTAAATTATCTCTCTGCTGAGGGCTTCAAATGGCAGGCTACATTACTGAATCATCAAGGTTTCCCACATGGACAACAGAATGTTCTTACTACCCCTGTTTTGGATAAGAGTAAAGGAAAAATCCAAGCCTGAACATTAATATATGGTATCAATTCTTATGGTAAAACAAGAGGATTTGGTCATGTTTACAAGGCAGTAATGGTATCTTTTAAGTGTATCATTATAAGGGAAAGAGAGAAGAAATGCTTCTGTTCACAACTCAGCTCTTTACTCAATTGTTTATTGCCATGTTTCATTTATAAAAATGATAGTGTGTTTGCAATTGTTTAGTAAAACAAGATTCTCCTGAGCATTCTAGAAGATGTTCTTCTTGTTTCCTGCTGTGTTGATGGTATTGTGTTTAAGTATCTTTTAACTAGATAGCATAATCAGGAAGGACATAACTTTTATCTATTCCCAGCACCTAGCACAGTACCTGACATAAGTGAGTGAATTAACTAAAGAAAACAGCTACTCAAATGGACCCCTGTTTCCTCACTTCTATGAATGAAACACATTTGAGATACTGGAGCTCTGTTTGACGTCTCTCTCTCTCTTTCAGACCACATATTAGTCTGAGCCAATCTTTTGGCTCCGGCTTTTAAATGTGCACAGAATTTGGCCCCCTCCACCTCTACCACCTAAGTCAAAGCCACTCTCCTCTCCCCAGGACTGGCGCTGTCATCTGCCTTACCAGGCTTTTGCTCCCTGTTTTCCCACTGTGTTCTAATCTCACTCAACGCACGAAACACAAATTGGATGACCTTTCTTCTCTACTCAAAACACCTCCATCTCATGAAAAATTCAAAGTCTTTACCACATTCTCATCCTCAGGTGTGCCTATAGCTTCCCTGATCTCAAACCCTTGCCACTCTCCCACTTGGCTCTATTCCAGCCACTTGGCCATCTGGTTGACCCTGAACCCCCGTGCTACCTGCCATCACCACCTACCCTTGCTCCTCAGTATTGGAGGTCTGTGTCGCTCCTTCAGTTTTCCACTTAAATCTCCCCAGAGCAGAGGGAGCCTTCTTGGGCCCTCTTTATGCTGCTTTTTTTAATTCACTGCATTTATCACTTCCAAATATTATCTTATACATTTGTTTGTACATGGGTTACCTTTTGTGTCTGTCAACTAGAAAAAGCTCCAGGAGAATTAGGAATCTTTTTATTTTCTTGCCTGCTGTAGACCCCTTGCCTAGAACAATGGTTCTTAAATGAATAAATGAGTGTCCATTTGTACCTGGAAGTCTTTCTGGGACCAGAATCACCTTACCTGGAGATGGGCACCTATGATGGATTTGGAGGCTGGGCTTGTGGTTGTCCGAGCTGGTTGCCGTGACACAGACCCTGTGATGAGCAGAACAAGCCAGAGAGAAAATGGATTAGAACTTTAGCCCTGTGAAGCTCAAGAACAGACAATGCTGACCTGTGGTGATAAAAATTCTAACACTGGTTACTTCTTAGCAGTGTTCTGGTTTTGATTGGTAAGGGCACAAGGGTACTTTCTGGGTCACTAGAAATATTTTATATTCTGAAATGGGCATCCTAAATCTTGATATGGGTATCTACATATGTAAAAATTCACTAAGGTGTACACTGAAGATTATTTTAGATATTATGATGAAGAAGAGTTTTAAGGAAATCTACCAGTGCCTGAGCCAGGGAGTTCTTGGCTGGAGTGAATGTAGAAGCACGATGTCAGCACTTGTCTCCACCAACCAAGGAGTTCTCTAAGGAAACTGATGGGCCCTGTGTATCTGGGCTGAGTTTGGTGGGGCCTCGAAAGAATGAGCTTCTAGAATAGCCATGGAAAAGGTCACTGATGTGCTCTGATGGTGCCCTCTCAGGGAGTCTTTCAAGGACTCAGCCAAGGAAAGGAGCAGATTTTGAAATAATTGCAACTGGACCAGTATAAAACAGAGAAAACAAGTTTCCAATGGGCTGGAAGAGCTAGAAAGAGGAGCCTGTTTCATTTATGTGGTCTGTCCTCTCAGAGGATGCTTATTGTTCAGGCAGACTGGATCTCACAGTGCGTGGCTCCGTTTCCATTTCAGAAGGAATGTCTGGCACAAAGAAGCCCCAAGCAGGAGACAACCCAGGCCACCGGGGGAAGAGTCAGACCCCAGCTATGGTATTTTGTCAGTTCTGAGCCAGATGATTCCTTCCTGGATGATACTGCCTTTCAAAAACCTAACACAAGAATTCAAGGCAAAAGTCACTAGAGGTTCTGAGGGGAGGGAGAAGGAAGAATAGGTGTAAAATGGGGCATTTTGGAGACGTTGGAATTGTACTACAAGACATTGCAATGATGGATACAGGCCGTTATACATTTTGTCAAAACCTGTAAAATTGTGTGGTGCAAAATGTAAACCATAATGTAAACTATAGACCATGATCAGTAACAAAGCTTCTATATGCGTTCATCAATTGTAACAAACGTACCACACTAATGAAAGATGTTAATGGCTAAAAGTGTGGGAGGGTGAGGGAGTGGGGTATATGAGAATCCCCTGTATTTTTGTTGCAACGTTTATGTAATCTAAGCTTCTTTAAAAAAAAAAAAGTCTTGTTGATACTAAGTGGGCATGCCAAGAAACTCAGGGTCTGCTTCTTTTTTGGTTTCAGCTTTGCATTGTGTGGGGATATCATTCATTCCTTTAACAACATGTAAATGTCCATTTGTGTTTTTGTACTTAAGGATTCTACACACAGTTTTCTCTTACTGCACGTTTTACACATATAACACTGGGTGCAAAAATGTAAATAGAACATGATTTTGATTTCTAGTCATGATGGGAAAGGGATATAGATATAGTTTAGAAAATAAATGTAGCATTCCTTGTATATAATATATGATGTTTCTATTTCCTGGAAATTGTAGAGTTTGATGAAAATCCTTAGTCCTATTTTATCTCCTTTTTCTCTCTTATCCTGTGGAATTTTAGGGTGCATGTTGCCTCTATTTTTAAAAACATTTTGACTGAGAACAATAATTTTTAAAAAAGAAAAACGGTATTACTGTCAGATGTTTCTAAAAGCTCTCTCTAATAAAATATACAAGAGAATTTAAACATGGGTTTAAATTTTAAGTAAATAAATGACAATAAACTGTAAGTACAGGAATCTGAATGGGAGGTCTAGAATTATTTATATGCTAGAAATTGAATTTATCTTTATGAAGAGGAAAAAAATTCTAGGGCTATTCTATGATAAAATAGATTCAGAACAGGACAGAAGGAAACAAGGTCTTTCCTAAATTAAAAGGCATTTTTGTTGCTGTTATTTTTGAAAACATGCTCTGTAACTGCTGAAATTTGATGTGATTTTGACCCCTTTGAAATTTAGTTTTATTTCCACAAACTGTGACACTTTTGTGCAACTGCACGTTAAGTATCATTTAAGTATTCTTTTGACCAATGGCCAGATTATCTGCCAGTGCCCAACTTTTTTGTTGTTGTTGTTTGTTTGTTTTTCAAGGATGTGTCTGTGAATTTGCACTTTCATTGACCTCCTTATTTACAATTTTTTCAGTAATATTCTGTGTGCGTGTTTCAAAAGTGCATTTTTTTGTAAGACATATCTGTGGATTTCGTTTTCTTAAAGGAGTTGTGTAAACCCCCCAAATGTTAAGAACTAACTTAGCTGTCAAAAAATGTCACTAGAGGGAGCTTGTCAGCAAGCAAAGAGGGAAGGAGACCCCCTGAGACTCCCCAGAAATGCCTTGAGCAGCATGCCATCTGCTTCCCAGGTGAGGTGCATGGCCTCACAGCTTAAATGGACCCTCGGGTTTTTGTGTTTTCTCACATAATGCGCTGTAAGGTATTAGCAGTAATTAGATCGTAACAGTGGCAGATCATGGTTATTTTAGGTTTAATATTTATGCTTGCAATCTTTACAATTACGAATTGAGAAACATTAATTGGGAGAATAAAAACAAATTGCATCTAACTGTACTATCATCTTTGGACACCACATTTCTGGATTTTCTTCACATTGTGATTTTATAAAATCTATTTTGCCTCAGTGTGGTTTAGTGGAAAGCCTACTAAACCTGGAACCAGGAAACCTGGTCTCCCCACGTAGTAGTTAGTGTATGACTGCGGGTAAATGACCCGTCTTCTACTGACATTCAGTTTTCTCCTCTCTAAAGTTGGTTCTTAGTACCTGCCTCTCAGGGGTGTTCTGATAATACAACAAGGATGTTTGTGAAAGGACTTGGGTCAGAAAATTTCTAAAAATTTATGAAATCAGAATTAAACACTTTAATATTTTAATACTTTCCTCCATCTTTAGGTATTTTAGGTTTTGACTATATCTTTAATGTAAAGCTGTTTACAAACAGGATTCTGGTCTTTTCAAATAGAATCCATAATAGATTCTATTGAAAGTATTATATTGGAAGTATTTATATTCCCAATGGATTGCACTTTATACAGTGATGCTAGGGACTATTTATATATTTCTAAGATGTAGAATCCATAGATCTCATTGGAAAAGGAATGAAAATACTATCAATATAAAATTTAAAACCTATGAAAATCCAACCATTTATACAACATTATTCAGACATTTAGAATTATTCTGTAATTGTATTTTCTGAAAGTCTTTGAATAAACTGGTTTTGACTAACAGAGAGTAGGAACTGAGCAAAATACGGGTCTTACTATGACCTAAAATTGGGGACTCTTAAGAGTAGATAGCAGATGCACCATATGAAAAAATGAGTCCATTTGTAGGGGCTTGAGCTTCTAAAAAAAGTAATCCAGAGGATGGTGTTACTAATTATATTGAAATTTTCAAAATGGTCTAAAGATTTCCCAAATGCCAAGATTATTTTGAAATCAAATTCAAATAATGATGTGAGATACCTAACCATTGTCCCCTACAATGACCTCAATTCATTTGTTATGAGTTAGATACATTATTTTCTAAAGGAAATGAAAGGTACAAAATAGTATATTATTTCTTGAAGTTATATGAGAAGCCCTTTTAATGAGAGAAATGAGAACTGATATGGAAATTTCCCCTTATGTTGAAAAGATATTAGAAAAATATTTTGAAAATAATTTGCATTGTGCTGGTTTTGTAGCAAAATTGGGAAATGAATCCTTAAACACATTGTGTGTATGAATAGTCGATAAAATCTAACAAACACTAATGGGATAAGATAGTCTTTGTGTCCTTGGTTCCCACCAAGCTTCCAGGCACTGCATCTGCTTTACTTCTTATATTTCTTAGAATTTGCTGATTCTCTGACTGTTCAAGAATTGCTAACCAAACAAAACAAAACCAAAAAGAGATGCTCATTTAAAAGTACAAGCCCACATAAAATAATATCAGATTCTATAAAGCAACTCATTTTACGATCTCTTGAAGTGATAGCTTACAGAAAGTAGGAACGTGGACTAAATGTGGCTCCAAGAACAAAGACATCAATGGTTTGTAGTTTCAGTATAAGAAGGTAGAAGCAGCTTAGCCTCTGCACTATTGGAGTGAAGGGTTTCTGGAAGGCATATGTACAATGGTTCTTTTGCACTGAAAAAAATTGGCAACTTGTTAGTACAGCTCCAATAGACAGATTGCTTGCCTCACTTACCAAATTAGCTATGGTCCTAGCTTGCCTGTGTTATGTAGAGAAACTCAAATCAGAGATGATTGTCATCAGATATCACAGATGTCTCTGTCTTACTGCTCCAGCCCAGGCAGTGCTATTGTGGTTTGGGGAAGGGAGCCTTAGACGCCATTTGGAGATACCAGTTCCAGGTGCCTCACCACTCCTGCCTGCTCTACCAGAGCTCGTTATTTCTTTATGCCACTTCAATCCACTGTCTAGTGTCCTTTCTTTCCCTCTGAAGAACTCTCTTCAGCATTGTCTGTAGGACAGGTATAGTAGTGACAACCTACATGAGTTTTTCTTTATCTGGGAATGTCTTTTTATTAATTTTTAAAGAAGCTTTAGATTACATGAATGTTACACCGAAAATATAGGGGATTCCCATATACCCCCTCCCCCCTCCCACACATTTAACCATTAACTATATCTTTCCTTAGTGTGGTATATTTGTTACAATTAATGAACACATACTGAAACATTGCTATTAACTATGGTCTATAGTTTACATTATGGTTTACACTTTGCACTGCACATTTTTATAGGGTTTGACAAAATGTATAAAGGCTTATATCTGTCATTGCAATATCATGAAGAACAATTCCAACATCCCCAAAATGCCCCATCTTATATCTATTCTTCCCTCTCCCTCCCCTTAGAACCTCTGCCTTCATATCAATGTTACAAGTTCTTCCATTACCAGAAAAATAATAAGTCTACTTAGTCCATAGTTGCATTCTCCCCTTGTGATTGTTCATTTCTCAATCTTGAAGATTTTGGGATAGTGATGCCCACTCTGCTTCCCATTGAGAGGGAATTTAGATACCATGGGGCAGGTGGGGAACTGGTTTACTTGCAGCTCTAGATACTCTTATTTTTTGGGATGGGCATTGTCCATCATCATCCTTTTGTTAGTTGTTCTTGGTAAGTCTGATGAACTGGAGAGCAGGTGTTGGCTGCAACTCTGCTGACATTCAGGGCTTAACTGGCATATGAACAGCTGGATGATTTAAGTTTCTGGGACACATATTTAATGGGTATAGTGCTAATTATAGGTTCAAATAAAAGAGGCATAAGAACTATGCGTAGGAAAATTATAAATGACTCTAATTCTGATACATTGGGGGGATAGGTTATCATATATTCCAAGGTAAAGCCCCTGGCAGGGTGTAGAATTCCTGGGATTATTTGCCCTGCCTATAGTGTCTAGATGTCTCTAGAGCCCTCAGGAGGCCCTCTGCTTGAGGTTTTGTTTACTGTGGCAGTCAGTGAGATCCTCTCTCCTGAGAGGTGCATAAGCGTAACCTCTGGCAAGGATGAAAATGGGGTCGATGGTCCTGAAGTGCCAGGGTGAGCAGGGTAGGAGTTTGGGTTGGACTATCTATCCATAAAACTTGGGCGAGGGCCCATATGACCTCACTGATATGACTTAAGCAAATTGAGCAGACTCACAGAGCTAGAGTACGGAAGATAGGTTATCAGGAGACAGAAAGGGAGTAGAAGGTAGTGGTCAAAATTTATGATAAGGTAGAAGGGAGTGATTGGGCAGTTGATGGGGCGATATTGGTGCAGTGATGTGATTGAGTTAGACAGTGCTGGAATGTGAGTGGGAATAGGGTGGGGGGGTTGGGTTAGACTATCCATGGAACTAGGGGGAGGGCTGGAGGAAGGAACAGGGGAACTCTGGGGATTTGTAGGTCTGTGATTAAAACTACTATGGAGGGAATGTTCTTTTGTCAAATAGAGCAGAGGAGGGTCACTGGTGCTGGGCATTGGGAGTTGGGGATATGTGGGAAGGGGTGCACCTGGGGCATGTTTCCATGGAATATGAAATTGTTCATCTTGTCATAGGGTGTTATCTCAGTGAGTGGAGACCCACACAATAAACAAGAAAATATTAAACCATCCTGGAGAGTCCTGCTATGTTTTCAAATAGAAGGGCAAGAATCTCTTGAGAACATAGGAGGTGCCTAATAAAAGAAAACAGACCAATATGTCAAGCTCTCAATATTAATGCATATAACTATGAACCTTATTCTTCAAAAATGGAAACTTTAGTGGATACCATAGTTCCCGAGGGAAAGGGAGGGGGAGGAAAGAATAGATGGAATATAGGGCATTTTTAGGAAATTGGAATTTTTCTGTGTGACCTTGCAATGATGGATACAGGCCATTATATATTTTATCAAAACCTATAAAAGTGTGCAGTACAAAATGTAAACCATAATGTAAACCATTGACCATGGTTAGTAGCATTTCTTCAATATTTGTTCATGAGTTGTAACAATTGTACCATATCTGGGAATATCTTAATGTTTCCCTCATTTCTGAAAGATTGTTTCACCAGATATTGGTTGGCAATTGTTTTCTTTCAGCACTTTAGATATTTCATGCTTTGCTTCCATGCTTTGCGAAGAGAAATTCACACTTAATATTATTAGGGCTTTCTTGTACATCACATGTTGCTTTTCTCTTGCAGGTTTCAGAACTCTCTCCTCGTCCTTGTCACTTGACAGATGGCTACTGTGTGTCTGAGCATGGTTCTCTTCAAGTTTATCCTGTTTGGGGTTTTTGGGCTTCTTGAATATGTATGTTCTTGTCTTTCATTATTTGAGAAACATTATGTCTTTATTCCTTCTGCCTCTTTCTCTCTTTTCCTTCTGGGACTCCTCAGCCTGAATCATTTCAATAGTCTTGCCTTTGAGTTTACTGGTTCTTTCTTCTGCTACCTCCAATCTGCTGTTGAAACTTTTTAGGGAATGTTTCGTTTCAGTTACTGTGGTCTTCAACTCCAGTGCTTCTATTTGGTTCCTTTTAAATTTTCTGTCTATTGAGATTGCCATATTGTTCATGTACTGTTTTCCTGCTATCCTTGAGTTGTTTTTCTGTGTTTTCCTTTTTATCCTTGAGCATATTGAGGATCATTTTTTAAAAAGTCTTCATATGGTATGTCCAAAATCTGGTCTTCATTGACAGTTTTGGATTTTCATCTTGTTCCTTTGGATGAGCTATCATTTCCTGTTTCTTTATTCATCTTGTAATCTTTTGTTGTACACTGTACATTTAACTATAAACTCAGATTTATTCAATGAGCTGTTTGTTCCTTATGTTTTGTTCTAGTTTCTGATATGACAGTGATTTCCTTGAGTGCCAAGGAGCTAACAAAAACAATCAAATCAATGCAAAACAAACAAGCAAACAAAAAACAAACACTATCCACAGTTTTATTAATTGGCTTTGCTTTGGCTGGTGCTGTCCTTTAAAATTTAACCCTCCTTTCAAGAAGATCAGCCTGAGGTGAATGTGAAGTGCAGCTTCCTCTCTGTCTTTTCTGAGCCTGTGTCTTGTCCTGGGTTTGTGTCTACTTGTGGCCTTAAGGATTCTCTGTTTACTTGATCTTGAATGTTCCCTCTACTCTCTATGAAATAGACTTTCTCCCCCTCCCAGGCACTCCACTGTATGATTTAAAGCAGATAACTTTTTGCCCCAGGCCACTTTGAGTTTATTGTTTCTTATACTGCATTAGTTGTTCACAAGCTGCTTATGCCTATAGGGCAAGTTCTGGAAGTGAGAGCCAGAGATGAATTTTAGGCTGCCACTTGATAGATTGACACAGACCTACAGACTACTTAGTATGTGCATAAGGATTACTCTGCAGTCCCCAGAACAGGGCCAGGGTCCACCATGGGCTTGCAATCTGGCTCCACCTCAAGTTGGGAAAGGAGTAGGAGGGACTTGTAAGGGTGTCAGGAGCTTCTGCTATCATTATTATAAAATAGAGAAATTGTGGGTTTATAGAAAAATCATGTGTAAAATACAGGATTCCCTTATATTAATACCACCCTATCATTAACACCTTGAATTAGTGTGGTATATTTTTTACAATAGATGAAAGCACATTTTTCTAATTGTATTGTTAACTATAGACCATAGTTTACATTAGGGTTTACAGTTTGTGTTGTACTGTCCCAAGGACTTTTAAAAACATTTTTTATTCTAGTAACATATATACAAATTAAAATTTCCCCCTTTACACACATTCAAATATATAATTCAGTGCTGTTAATTACATTCATAATGTTGTGCTACAACAATCATCATCCATTACCAAAACTTTCCCATCATCCCAAATAGAAACTCTGTATAATTAACATTAACTCCCTATTCCCTATCCCACCCTGTTCTCTGGTAACCTATATTCTAGGTTATGACTCTATGAGTTTGCTTATTCTAATTATTTCATATCAGTGAGATCATACAATATTTGCCCTTTTGTGTCTGGCTTATTTCAACCAACATGTTGTCTTCAGGGTTCATCCATGTTGTTGCATGTATCAGAACTTCATTCCATTTTAGTGCTGAATAATATTCCATTGTGTGTATATACCACGTTTTGTTTATCCATTCATCGTTTCATGGACACTTAAATTGCTTCTACTTTTTAAAAATTGTGAATAATCTTCTATGAACTTCAGTGTGCAAGTATCTGTTTGAGACCTTGCTTTCAATTCTTTTGGGTACATACCTAAAAGTGGGATTGCTGGATCATACTTTAATTCTAAACTTAACTTTCTGAGGAACTGTCAAACTCTTTTCCTCAGTGACTGCACCATATTACATTGCCATCAGCAATGAATGAGTGTTCCTATTTCTCCACATCCTCTGTAAAACTTGGATTTTTCCATTTTTAATTGTAGCCATTCTATTGGGGGTGAAATTGTATCTTTTGACTTGCATTTCCCTGATAGCTCATGAAATTGAGAATCCTTTCTTGTGCTTTTGGCCATTTGTATATCTTCTTTGGAGAATTGTCTATTTAAGTCTTTTGTCCATTTTTAAAATGGATTGTTTGTCTTTTGGTTATTGAGTTGTAGGATTTCTCCATATATTCTGGATATTAAACCCTTATTGGATATGTAGTTTCCAAATATTCTCAATTGTGTAGGCTGTCATTTTACTTTCATGATAAAGTTCCTTGATGCACAAAACTTTTTAATTTTGATGAAGTCCCATTTATCTATTTTTTGTTTTGTTGCTGGTATCTAAGAAACCATCACCTAACTCAACATATTGAAGATACTTCCTTATGTTTTCTTCTCGGAGTTCTATAGTTCTGGCTCTTATATTTAGGTCTTTGATTCATTTTGAGTTGATTTTTGTATAAAGCATGAAGTAGGAGTCTACCTTCATTCTTTGGTATATGGAGATCCAGTTTTCTCATCACCATTTGTTGAAAAGACTATTCTTTCCCATTTGGCCATAAATGTGAGGATTGATTTCTGAACTCTTAATTTTATTCCATTGGTCTATATACCTGTCTTTGTGCCAGTACTATACTTTTTTGATTTCTGTGGCTTTGCAGTAAGTTTTATAATTGGAAAGTGTGAATCCTCCAAATTTGTTGTTGTTTTTCAGGGTGGTGTTAGCTATTTGGGACCTCTTGCCCTTCTAGAGTGGAATTGGTGGTGTTCTGTTGTAGACATACTGTGATTCAAGCAATGGAAGAAATTGTAACAGTGAGGTGGAGCCGGTGGCCACTGGACATTTTTGGGGCAGGGAGAGGAGGGGCAGTTGAAATACTCGGGCTTTTTTGGGACTTTGGGGGTTGTCCTGAGTGGCGAAGCAGCGACGAATGTAGGCCATTTTC
>JAQZBX010011944.1:0-41938 GCA_029593785.1 Cabassous unicinctus
AGTGGATGGGCTCAGGGCTAGGAGGCTGTCATAGCTGGAAGCCTATGTCTTTCTGCAAGAACAGAATCAGGAGACCTTTCCAGAGGCTCTTACTCAGACAACATGCCAAAGCTGGAGGGGGTGGGGAGGCAAAGGTCTGTGACACTGTTGGACATTAGTGTCAAAAGGATAAAATTAAAAATAAGTGGGAGCTAGGATTGGGCAAACTAGTGTAGGAAAAATTTCTCTATTTTACTCTTTGCATATTGTTTATTATTTCAGACTTTATTGGTTTCCCTCCTTTGCCTTTCCAGATTAAATACAGGATACCCGATTAAATTTTGAATTTCAACTAAACAACAAATAGTTTGTTAGTATACATATGTCCAAAATATTACATGGGGGATACTTACAGTAACACATTTTTTCTTATTTATCTGAAATTTAAATTTAATTGGGAGTCCTGAGTTTTTCTTTAAAGTTTTTTGATTTTGCAATAATTATAGATTCATATACAGTTATAAGAAGTAATTCAGAGAGATTATTTTGTGTTTTTATTTGTTAAATCTGGCAACCCTATCTGAGTCTTTCCATCATAGGGCAATCCTTCCCCATTTGTATTTTGCAAATAATAAATATTAGAAACCCTTTGGGGCCCTTCAATATTTCAGAGGAGACTAATTATTGAAAAAATATTATTTAAGTTAAGATAGTACTAAACTTCAGTATTTTCACATTTTCAAACTAAAATTAGTTTAAATGCCACATAAAAATTTGAATATCTGATAATCTCATCTCTTTTGTAGGAAGTTACTGCATTGAAAATATTATAAAATATACAATGATCTAATTTTGAGGTATCTCTAAACAGGTAATAATAGTTAAGCCATATAGTCTCAGGGCTCTCTCTTTCAAAGGTCTTCCAACTCCCTTTATTCAGATTTGGCAAGAGGGTTATAATCCTGTCATTTCCAATAGTTTGTGGTAACTTCATTAGTGATTTCATAACTGTGGAATTATGATAATTTGGATGAATCAGAATCTATATGCTTGCTTCCCTCCCTCCTGTTGAATAAGCTGATAAAAAGAAAATGACCCTTCAGGTTTACAGAATTCTTAGTCTAATAGGAATAGCTTGTTTCTTTATCCTTTTCCCTCATATGGAGAGCAGGTGGTATGGCATGAGGAGAAATACAGCCAGCTTGTTTCCCACACAGCTACTTAGCCAACTCCAGCTGTTGCTTCCCCATTGGCAGTCAAACCTCTTTAGTACTTTTATTGTTTTATAGAGAGTAGACTAGGCTGGGAGGAGGGGGAGAGGAAGTAGAACTAAGTAAAACTGTGAACTAAGTAAAATTGATCATCTCTTTTTTCTTTTTTTCCTCCCCTTATTCTTGGAATAACTAGACATATAGCTATAGGACATTGTTCTCTAATGAGGAGATAAAAATTGGAGCTAGAATTAATTTACTTTCCTTTGGATCAGTTTTGGTCTCCAGCTTTACCTCTGAAGGAACACTGCAGACTGGTGTATCAACATTCTCATTTTGCCTACCATTCACTAAGAGGTAAGATAATGAATGGAGGCCAGTTCAGCAGAAGGTGCTGTTGCAGGGCTGTGTCTACTACCCTAGTATTGTCTAATAGAAATTTCTGTGATAGTGGAAATGTTTGATATCTGCCACATGTGGGAATTGACAGCTTGAAATATGACTAGTGCAACTGAGGAATTGAATTTATAATTTCATTTAATTTTTTTTAAACAAATCAATTTTAATGACATATTAATAAAGCATCCATTTCATTCAAACTGTACAGTCAGTGGTATTTGGTATAGTTACATAGTTGTGCATTCATCACTTCAATCTTATTAGAGCGTTTTTATTATTTTAATAATAATAAAAAGCATACAAGCAAATTCTTCACCTCTCAATCTCTCTGTGCTTCCCCTGCTGTACATAGCTGCTATTTCTGGCTATTCTTGCACAATTATTTATTTATTAAGCAGTTTTACTGAGATATATTCACAATACCATATGATCTATCCAAAGTGTATAGTCAGTGGCTTTTAGTATAATCACAATGTTGTGCATTTATCACCACAAAAAAATTTTAGAACAGTTTCATCCTCCAAAAAGAAAAACTCCACACCCCTTAGCAGTTTTTCCACAGTCCTACATAACCACTAATCTTATTTCATCTCTATAAGTTGATTTATAGTTATATTTTATATAAATGGAATCATACAATATGTAGTACTTTGTGTCTGGTTTCTTTTACTTAGCATAATGTTTTTTTCTCTGATACTGACATCTTGTAGTATTAACATACATTTGTTCAATTTCAAAGAAAAACAATCATATGTGCAATTTTACCCATATTCGTATTTCACATGTGGTTTTACTATGCTCTACAGTCCCATGTTGCATTTTTTGGCTTTTTTTTTAGTAGTGTACATGACCTTAGACTTTCACTTTAAACCACTTTATACCCATGTAATAGTACTGCTTGTTACAAACATTATTTTGGGCTTTCACCTTTTCTATTCATTTCCAAAGATTAACACATACTCTTTTTACCAGTTTTGCACAAGTTAGCCCTCAGCTTTCCAATCTCTAACCTCATTCTGTTTTCTGGTGACCCATATTCAAGTTATTAACTCCAAGATATTATACAATATATTTAGTTCATAATAGTGCATTCATACAGTATTTGTCCTTTTGTGTCTGGCTTGCTTCACTCAACATAATGTCCTCTAGGTTCATCCATGTTGTCATATGCTTTACAATTTCATTTCTTCTTACAGCTGCCTAATATTCCATTGTGTATACACCACGGTTTGTTTATCCATTTATCAGTTGGTGGACACCTAGGTTGTTTCCAACTTTTGGCAATTGTGAATAATGCCACTGTGAACATCGGTGTGCAGATGTTTGTTCATGTCACTGCTCTCAGTTCTTCTGGGTATATACCCAGTAGTGGTATTGCATGGTCATGTGGCAAATCTATATTCAGCTTCTTTAGGAACTGCCAAACAGTCCTCCACAGTGTCTGTATCATTCTCAACATTCCTCCCCAACAGTGAATAAGTGTTCCTTTCTCTCCATATTCTCTCCAACTCTTGTAGTTCTCTGTCTTTTTTAATAGCGGCCATTCTAACAGGTGTGAAATGATATTATTATAGCTTAGATTTGCGCTTCCCTAATCGCTAGTGATATTGAACATTTTTTTCATGTGCTTTTTTGCCATTTGTATTTCTTCTTTGAGCAGATGTCTGTTCAAGTCTTTTGCCCATTTTTTAAATTGGGTCATTTGTCTTTTTATTGTTGAGTTGTCATTTAATTTTAATTATTTTAAATAGCTTTATGTGGCTAGTGGCCTACCATATTGGATATAATCTTGTTTATCAAAATTTCTACAGGAATGGAAAAGTAATTTATCCTTGTACCCTAAGCATCCACAGAAAATAAAACCAACCAAACATTATTTTATATTTCAAATCTTCTATTCAGTCTGTTTTTTTTTAAAGTAGGACTTGAAAAATATTGCGATTATCACTTTAAACGTTGGCCTTGGTGATTAATTACCAGTTGTGACACTATGGAGTCTCTGAAGTATAGACATGATGAGTATGATTGATATGCCATTCAGGCAATTATTTTGCTTGAGAGTTTTTGTTTTTTCTACATGAGGTTTGGCTGAAGCTTTGCAAATATTTCTGCTAATATTTATTGAGTGATTGCTATGTGTCAGACATTACTTCAGGTCTCACAACAGCCTTATGAATATTACCATCACTTTAGGATGAGAAAATTGAGGCACACAGAGATAACTACTTGCCTAGGATCACACAGCTGATAAAAGGTAGAATCAAGATTTGAAATCAAGACAGTCTGGCTGCAGAGTCCAGTTAACTGTTACACTGCTGTGATCTTGTAAGCTTTTCATAAAGTGCCCATGACATTTAGACTCCTAGACTGCACTGGCCTCATGAGTTTTTCTTAAAGTGACTGTAGGCATTCTTTCTTTCTAACTGCGGTTGAAGAATGTGGGTCAGTGGCTATTTTGTTTCAGTATTAAGTCTTCCTCAAAAAATTAACTACTTTGGAACCTTTTAAAAATACTTTTTTTTCCTGGTATATGTTTTAGTCTTGTGATCCTGAATTCCTAGACATTTATTTGCTTCTTTGATTGTTACTCATAAAAGTATCAGTTCTTTGAACTGTTGAACATTTCAAATGATATAAGAACTTCAATAGAGATATGAGATACAAATAATTTCAGAAACATTTAATTTGGAATTATGATTTGTTAAATGAAAACCATATTTGGGAATGGGTTTTGCTCTAGAAACTTCATGTTAGTTTTTGAGGCTTGAAATCACATTTACCCATAGGATTATAGTTGTTAACTTGGAAGGTGCTTGTTAATGTGCTTGAGATTTTTTTTTTTTTTTTTTTTTTTTTTTTTAACTTATTAGTACTATAGACTCTATTCTGTGCATAGAAACTCTCTGCTGGGGGGTAATTGCATTCTTAGTTCTGTCTGAGAGCCAGAGATATATGCTACAGCTCTGATTGTTTAAGGGAACGTTTCCCAGTTCCAAGCCACCATGTTCAGCTCGGTGGCAGCTATCAACAGAGTGAAGGATTGGGCCTAGCCATGGAGGGGTCTATAGTGGGAAGGAGGGTGTGAGAGGGGAAGAGAATTCCTCAGTGGCTTTGGGTTGGGAAAAGAAAGTCTTAGTGGGCATGCTTAAAGAAGATCACCGAGTCCTGGGAATGTTTAAGGCAGGTCTGCCTCTTACAAGCAAACATTAAATCATTACTGAAAGGTGATGGTTTAATCTCTTGAGCTAAGTTTAAAATAATTGGATAGATTATGACCAGGAATCTCCCTTGCTGTCTTTGACAGAGTTGGTCAATCTCAACGTTACTTTTTCTCCCGCAGACTAGGCTATGATTTGTTTAATTATTCAGTGGGAATGTGAAATTAATTGAATGAAATAACTTTGGTTCTTAATGCGTCAAATATTATAGCAGTGTTAAAGATGTTTTTTTCTGAAACAGCATAAACGAGTACTACTTGTGTAAAGTAGTTAAAAGGTAAAGGAAGTATTTCTTTTAGCCATCTCTTCCCGTTTTGTCAGCTGCCCTTTTGCTTTAGAACGTTCTATCTAGTCCTTGATTTAGCTCCTTAGTAATTGTTAACGTGATGCTAGTGTGATGTTTTTCCTGGGCATGTTATATTTTTGATGGTAAGAATTTGGGCACATTATAAAACAAGTAATTGAAAATAAATCATTTTTTTACCACATATCTATAATAAACCAACTCCAAATTATTGAATTGTCTTAACACTTTTGCTTATTGTAGTATATAAAATTACTTTAAGTCCGTGAATGAATATAATTTTCTTCCTTTCAGTATTTATTTTTCTTCTACTGAAGTGTAGACTGTGAAAATTTCTTTTGACTGTGAAGCACAAGCCAAGACTAATTTCTCTGGGAAATGTAAAAACAATAGCAGTATCACAAGTTAAATCTATTTCCCATAGGTTGAATAAACAGTTCTTCCTTTCCTAAGAGTTAACTTTAAAAAACATCAACACCTCCCCCTGCCCCCGCACCCCCCCCCCACTATTTCTTACCTTCATCTTTACTTTTAATGCTAAAATGCCCTTACTGAAAACACCTTAGAGCGGGGGTTCTTAACAAGGGGTCTGTGAGCTTGAATTGAAATTTAAAAAAACATTATTCTTGTGGGGATGTGTTGGTGCAAGTGTGATGTATTTATTAAGTAATACACAGAATAGCAGTAAAGTGTGGACTTAGTAAGGGGTCCGTGATTTTCATCTGATTGGCACAGGGGTCCGTGGAACACAAAAGCTTAAGAACCCCTGACTTAGATGCAAGTCTTAATGATCTCCTTTCTCTAGGACATGTTCATAAACAGCCAGTATATCTGCAAGCTCTGAGAGGGTCAGGGGCCCTGACCAGATTCTTTATCATTCTTGTGTAAAGAACATTGGACTGTCAGACCTATATTCTAATTAAGATTCCCTCATTTTTTTGATGTGTGACTTTAGTCTAGACACTTAAGTTGTTTGTGTCTTGGAAGTCTCATCTGTGGCTCCCTTCGATACCCTAAAATGATGTCTTAAAGTTAAAATGAGGTAAAATGAGATAGGGAATTTGAAGACACTGTTTTAAGGATTTACTGATTTCTAGAAGTACAAGGTGGTATTAATAAAGCACATTGGCCCTTAGCTGCTTTTGTAAATGGGTTTTGATCGTAAAGCATAACCTATTATTATTATTCTAAATAAGCTAACTTTTTCTGTTTCTTTTTTACATACATTTTTTACTCTTCACTGATTTCTTCTGTATTATTTGTATTTTGATATTGTTTTGATTCTAGCCATCTACATGGCAGTAAGAGTAACCAGATTCTAGTCATATCCATTTCTTACCCTTTCTGCATCATGTAATGTTTTCTCGAGTAGAAACAGAATGAGATGAAAGTCCACCAAAATATTACTTCTGCTACAGTACTAGTATAATAATTGGAAAACATATATTTGCGGCAGGCTACATTCTTTTATATGATGTGTTTCTCAATATAGTTCTCATCATCATTCAGAGAAATCAGTAAAAGGCTTGATTTCAGGTACAGCGAGCTGGTTACAGGGTTAATAACATTACTGTAATATGATTTCTTGTTTGTCCTATCCTTTATGATATCAAAGGGTTATTTATTAAGCAGCTTTTAGCTTTTTTTTTTTTTTTGGAGTAAATGTGGTGGTTGATATTCTTAGGTGTAGAAGTTATGGAGGGGATATTTGCATATTTCTAGGTTTGCCTATCTGCCCTAATCTGATGATTGTGTCTTCTCTAGTCATATTAAGGGAGATTATCTGCAGATAGTTTTTAATACTTTTATCATAGAGAAATATTTCCTTGCTGTTGTGTAAAAATTATAGCAGGATTGACCCTTTTATAGTTTGATTTTGTAATTGTTTTGTGGCTGCTAAAAATGGATTCAGAAGTTATATATGAACTTGGTCTCACAGTTAGATATAAAAAGAAAATAGTAGAATTTTTCTAGATATCATATTGTACTTTCCTGTTTCTGTGTTTGTTGAACAGTGTTTTCTAGTGGGACTTCATAATAACAAAAACAGCCTTTGACTGATAAATCCAATTTAAGAAAAAAATCCTTTTTGCTTATAAGAGGTATGGTATTATAAAGTATTGAATATATTTACCTCCTACTTGTAGTTGTTTTATCCTCTCCTTGTTTCGCATTTCACACTTACATTGATGTGCTTATTTGCAATATCCAAATCCACGTCAGACTTTTATATATTTATGTTTTGAGTACTTCTTGGCAAAAATGAATCTACTAATTTCTTTATTAGTGAGTACCTTGAGTTAAAACTTCCAACCGAAGACTTGTTTAGCTTTGACGTTGCACCACACAATAGGCAGAACCTTTACAGACTGACCTAGTATGGTATGCACCTCATTTTCTTAGTAAAATTAAGGAAAGCTTTAATGGCTTGGGTGCCCAAGACCATTGACTCATTTTTTTATCAGCCTCATTGGGTTAGGAATATAACCCAGTGGCTATAAAGGAACCATGGCATAGAAGTGTCATTTCTTACTATGTTAGTTACCAGGTAATATCCTTCCATTCTTAAGCTTTCATTGTAACACCAGTCTTGTGTGAACGATAACAATTTAATCACTCAGATCCTCTGGCAAGTTGTGTTATAAAAATTAGATCATACTATTATTTATTGTTTTTATGTTGGCTTCTGAAATGAATGAACTGTGTGTTCCCCTTTTAACTGCTTTTAGGAAGAGCAAATAAGGATTGATTGTAACATTTTTTTCCAATTATTTAATTTCACATTATGGATGGTGATTTTTATTTATTTGATTTTAAATTCCTTGAGTGAAGTATATTAAGCAAAGTGGACTCCATAGAATACATCATGTTTTCCTGTCAGTTTAGTGCTCTCAGAATTAAACTATCATTTTATGTGCAAGAGCAATAATACTTTGCTCCATTGCAAGGTAGAGGACTCAGTTACTAAGTGGGGAGGGAAAAAATTGCCATCTTTTGATAGAAGGCAGTGTCATTGGTCCCTAGCTATAGATTTGTTTTACTCCTTGCTAAGGATGACATATTTAAATAGTATGCATGTTCTTTTCTTGTGTTGTAACACTAAGTAGATTAGGTTAGTTTTAACAAGTCTATTACATGTAATAGTGTAGATTGTGAAGTTTCAAATACAATTCAGGCAAATATTTTGTTTTATTATTCACTTGAAAGTGTTACAGTGTTTGTCAGAACTGTCCTTTGAATCACTGTTGTCTTATTATATACATTATTTCCTAGGTAATTTGCTGTATATTTTAGGTACTTTCATAGCTCTTAAAAAAGCAACAGCACAAATATGGTCAGGGTGTATGTGTAACATATCTCTTTACTCTCTCATGGTTTCATGTTTGTGTGTGTGATTGATTTTAAATCATTTATCTAACAAATCATGTTATTAGACAATTACATAGAGAGGTTTAGCATATAATGGCCATAAAGTATCTGTAATCTCTTAGGCCTAAATCTAATTTGGAAGGCCTGACTAGTAAAATGAGTGCAGTATAGTCTATGTATACTGATAGTTTTATATCTATCTATCTGTCTGTACACACATACATGCAGACATGTATTTGTAATTTTATATACTTGTTTCAGTTTCCTTGGCTCCTCAAGCAAATACCATGCTATGGGTTGACTTAAACACTGGGAATTTATTGGTTCTTGGTTTTGAGGCTAGGAGAAGTCCAAATCAAGGCATCATCCAGGTGAAGCTTTCATCTCGGAGACTGGTGTTATGAGGCTGGCTGTTAGGGATCTTTGGTCCTTGACTCCTCTCTATGGCAGTGCACATGAAGGACTCTCCTGGCCATTCCCTTCTTTTTGGGGTTTCCTTGACTTTCTGCTTCCAGCTGTTCCCTCTGTGGCTTTCCTTCTGTCTGAATTTACTTTTGCTTCTAAAAGACTCCAGTCATAGGATTAAGAGCTATCCTGATTGAGTTGGGCCATACCTTAACTGAAGTAATCTCATCAAAAAGTCCTATTTACGAGAAACGGATGTGGCTTAAGTGATAGGGCTCCCGTTTACCATATAGGAGGTCCAGGGTTCGATTCCTAGGGCCTCCTGGTGAAAGGCAAGCTTGCCCGAGCGGAAAGCTGGCCCCGTGCAGGAGTGCTGGCCTGTGTGGGGTGCTTCCCTGCACGGAGAGCAGGTGCAGCAAGGTGACACAACAAAAAGAGACACAGAAAAGAGACAATAAGAGACGCAGCAGACCAGGGAGCTGAGGTGGCGCAAGAGATTGAGTGCCTCTCTCCCACTATAGAAGGTCCCAGGATCAGTTTCCAGTGCCGCCTAAAGAGAAGACAGGCAGACACAGAAGAACACACAGAGAGCAGACAAAGTGCAAAACAATGAGGGGCAGGTGGGGTGGGGAGGGAAATAAATAAAAATCTTAAAAAAAAAAAAAAAAAAAAGTCCTATTTGCAATGGGTTCATACCCACAGGAATGGATTAAGTTTAAGAACATGCTTTTCTGGGATACCTATCTCCAAACCATGATAATACTTATTTGGAATTAAAATCTAATTTTTGAACTAAGGTAAGCTATTTTATAACATCACATATTTGCCTAAAGTGAAGTTTTATCATTAAAACACCTTTGTAGTCATGAATTTAGAGATGATATGTATAGATATTGACATTTCTTACTTTGACTATTTATGGAGTACCTACTATGCGTTAAACATTGCTTCACATTGAGAATGTAGCATTGAAAAAGTCAGACATTGTTATTGTCCGTATACTCCTCCTCTTTTAACCACAGACACACACACACTTTTAAAATTGGAAATGTGTTAAGTAAAACAAAGGAAAAAAAAATGGTGTTATGATAGTGTACCATCGGGGTTGTATTAATTATCTCTTGCTACTTAACAGTTTACTCCACAATTTAGTGGCTTAAAGCATTGTTGCAATTTGAAATTATTTTGTGAATCCCCAAAAGAGAAAGATTATGTTTGTAGGCTGGTCCACTCCTATGGGTATGAACAGCCTTTTCAGTTGGACTATGTCAGTGAGGTGTGACTCAGGTTGAATCTCCACCCTCTTTCTGGGTCCAATAAAAAATGGAGACATAGGAAAAAGAGCTCTGCCATTTTTGATCCTGCCGTGTGACAGAATGGAGAGGCTTAAGAAGCTGAGGCCTCTGGGAGAGATGAGCCATTTGCCTGATGGCTTGCAGCTAATATTGGGAAAAAAGTAGAGCAGCCAAGCCTGAGAGAGGAGGCCCTATGCCTGGTTGCCAACAGCTGAGCTCCGGGAGATGGTACAGCCCAGATGGGAAGGCAGAGACCAGACAGAGATTGCCTGCCATCTTGTTTCAACACGTGGCAGCTGACTTGGGTGAGAAACCACTTCTTATAGTGCCTTGAGTTGAACTTTTCATGGCCTTGGAACTGTAAGCATTTACTCAAAATAAATACCCTTTATAAAAACCAACACATTTCTGGTACTTTGCATCAGCAGCCCTTTGGCAAACTAAAATATGTACCAATAATTCTCTTGCTTTCTGTGCGTTAGGAATTCAGGAGATGAATAGCCGGTGGTTCTGGTTCACAGTATTCCATGAGGTTGCAGTGAAGATGTCAGACTGTAGTTACCTGAAAACTTAAGTTTGGAGGATCGGTTTCCAAGATGGCTCACTCACATGACTGTTGGCAAGAGGCCTTAATTCCTTTCCATGTGGGACTCTCCATAGGCTGCTTAAATTTCCCTATAACATGGCAGCTAACTTCCCCCAGAGTAAGCAATCTGAGAGAGGCAGGGAGGGAGGGAAGGAGTGGCATGGCATTTTTGTGTGGCTTGGGCTTGCTTAAAACATGATGGCTGGTTTCCTAGGCCAAGCATGCTGAGAGGGAGAGGGAGAGGGAGACACAGCCAGATACAGTGAGCAAGAGTGTGTGCATGTATGAACATGCTAGGTTGAAGCTGTCTTCCTTTTTCTGGCCTATCCTTGGAAGTCATTCAGCATCACATCTGCCACATTCTGTTCATCAAGATAGTTACAAAGTCCCACACAAATGCAAAGGGAGGAGAAATAGACTGCATCTTAATGGGGAATAGCAAGATTCTGAAATAGCATGTTGGACTGGAAGTAAATGATCATTTTTGGAAAGTACAGTCTATTACGGAAGAGAGTGTAAAAGAGAATGCTGGGAGATAAGTTAGTACATGCTTTTTAGTAGTCCAGGAATGAGATGATATAGTGGCAGTGGGCATGGAAAGAAGTGTATAAATGCAAGAGATGTGCAAGAAGATGGACAGGATCTGGTGATTGAAAAGATGTGGATGGTGATGGAATGGAGATATTAGAGATGATTCCCAGGATTCTGGCATGAGCAATTAGGTAGATGTGGTGCTATACTCTGGGATAGGAAAGCCTGGAGGAAAATCAAAGTAGGGAGGGAAGTTTTTGTTTTCAGTGGTTGTGGTTATGGTGGGGTGGATAGAGGTAAGATTCTGAACTCATTTCTGAACAAATTGAGTTTGAGTTGCTTGAGGGACATTTAGTGGAAATGGAATGTTGCTAGTCTAGATCAGAAAAGCAGTCTAGGTTGGAAATATGAGAATTGTAGGTGTTTAGATGGCAGTAGGTATGGCTGAGGTCACTGAGGTGACTGTGGACTGAGAAGATAGAAAAGAAAAAAAAGCTTTGAGGAATGTGAACATTTAATGGTTAATTAGAGGCAGATACTGCAGCAAGTAAGACAGAGAAGGACTGGCTTGAGGTAGGAGAAAAAGGAGAATGTGTCATGGAAACTTAAGGAAGACAGTGTTTCAAGGGTGTATCAGTTACATTGAGGACTAGTAATGTTTATTGGATTTGATTTCTTGGAGGTCACTGGTGACTTTAGCAAAGTCATTTTTGAGGAGGCATGGCGGTAAAGGCAGGTTGGAGCAGTGTGAAAGTGAGTGGGAAGGAAAGGGAGTGCCCGTTGAAAAGATACCTTTTGTAGGAAGTTTACTCAATGAGTAGAAGATAGAAACTGAAGCCAGTAGCTGCAGAGGAAAAGTGAGGTGAAGAGATTTTTTATTGTGTGTGTGTATGTTTTTTTTTTAACCCTTATAAGATGGAACACCTTTATTATTTGTAAAAGTATCTGTAGAGAGAGAAATAAGGGCAGATATATGTTACCATTTTAATGTAAAACTCAGGACATGCAAAAGAATATTTAAAAATTGAAGCAAGGTATTTATGGCCCAATATATTGTCACCCCTATATATAGCCACATTAGGCCATTTTGAAAACGCATGCTTTCCCTTACCTTTACTTTATTATTTAGTTTTTGTGTATTCTTTGAAAATGAAATTAGTGACTTAATTTTTTTGGCTTCGATAAATCTAGAACGATTTGTCAATAACTGCAGTATTTATTGAGACAGTTGGGTAGATGATAGTGCTTGACAGATTTTTGCAGCAAAGACAAAAACAAAGGATTTTATTTTTGAAAAGGACCACGTGGTGAAATAAATGATAATGTATAATCTTGAGGAAGTATGGAGAAACTCTCTTAGAAAAAAATTAACAGCTGTATTAAAAGCTTTCTTGGAAAAGAAAGAATTCTTAGAAAAATCAAGAATTTCCATTAGCAAAAAAGGCAAGGCCATTTTTACTTTGAGTTTATCATTTCAGTAGATAAGAATGGGTTAAAAGCAAGTTAATTAGTTATGAAGTCTCCAAGAAATAGCCAGTATTTAAAAAATCAATGTATGAATTCCATCAAAGCTGTTGAAAAGTTGCACAAAATTAGGGTTAAAAGAGCACAGACATCTGGAATAGGGTGTAATCGCTAATATTTGTTTATCATTTGACAAATAAATAAAATAAAAATCTGGTCCCACATTTTAGAGGTCTACAGAGGTTAAGTCACTAGCTCAGTAATTCACAGCAAACTGTACTGAAGAGCCCAAGCTACAAATTGTTGATCATCTTACTAGTCAGTGTTGTTTCTATTGCATAATACCATGGAGTATGTCAATGCTATGAAAATAAGACCAGAGTAATTACCAATGAAAATTAAAGTTTGTCTGACCAAATTGGTTTTATAAAGTTATAGGAATTTTTAGGGAGGTAAAATATCCATATGCCATTTCCGACTTTCATATGGCAAATGTTGAAATAAATGGTAGTGAACATATGGTGTGCTCAATGTTAGGAAACTGGGTTTTAATTCTAAATTTGCCACAAATTTAGCTGTGTGAACCTGAGCAAGCCACATAACCTTTACCTCCTTTGTACCTTTTTGCCTTTGTCAGTAAAATGATGGAGGTGGAGTCAGAGCAATGAAAAACTCACATTTACTGAATACTAGGCATAATGTCATTTTCTTGGTGTTTTCTCATTTAATCCTTAAAACAACCCTGTGAGGCTGTCAATTACAGATGAGGTTAGGTAACTTGGCAAGAATACCTGGCTAGTAAGTTATAGAGGTAAGAGTCCAACTCAACTGTGTTGATTCCCAAACTGATGCTCCTTATACAGCATCAGTGTGTTCCAAGCTTCATTCATTTTTTGTACCATCTTAAAAACTACTCCATACCAATGTGTCACTACTAACTCTTATTTACTTAATTATTAAATATTAAGAATTATTATTTAATATTTTTCTTTAATTTTTGTTTAATCACTCAGGTTCAGTGATTATTGATAGTATAGGACCTTTACTTTGAATATATTTTACTTAATTTTATATCAGAAAGAAACTGCTTGATAAATGAAAACAAAAGAAAAACTGGTGTGAAAGTTCTAAAGGAAATTTTTTCCCCAGGGTGGGGGCTGTGGGGGAGAATATATGCAAGGTAGGAAGGACCATGGACCCACAGAGAAAGAAACCTCTTTGAGTGAAAGGCCAGAGTCTGGAAATGCCAGAACAGTTCAGGGATGTGGGTTTGGGACTGGCAGTTTGGGTCCCATCTGACTGGGAACTGTATCCAGATATGAAAAGAATAGAGTGGGGAGTAGAGAGGGAGCTGAGGGAAGGAGACAGAGTTGGGTCAGGAATGGAATCTGGGTGATAGCAGTGTCTGGGACCGAGGATGGAATACTTCCTGAGAGCTGGGAGAAAGGTCAGAGGTATTGGGGAGTCTGAAACAAGTTTAGGATTTGGAGCTCAGATTAAAGCATAACAGTGGTCAGGACTCTGCAGAGATGGAACGAGCATGTGAAGGCTGATGCCTGAAGGACCCCTGGGACTGGTAAGGGCAGGGTCAATGAAGGGGATTTAGAAATTAAAGCTCGGATAGGATCTGAGGGACCCTAGAGGATGAGTTGGGAGCATAGGAGGGTGGACTAAAGCACGACTCTCTTATGTACCAAGCCAACAGTTTTTTTCCTGAGACTGGACCATGGGTATGATGGTTTTGAGTGATTTTCTTGAAGGGAAGACAGTTGGTATATATACTGTCTAAAACAAGGGTTCTTAACCAGGGGTTAAGATTTCAGGGGGTCCGTGAGCTTGAATTGAAAATTCAAAAAAAAAAAACATTCTTATGGGGACATGTCGGTGCAGGTGTGATATATTTATTAAATAATACACAGTATAGTGTGGACTTAGTAAGGGGTCCGTGGTTTTCACCTGACTGGCAGAGGGGTCTGTGGAACAAAAAAGGTGAAGAACCCCTGGTCTAAAATAATGTCTTGTACATGCAGTGCTGCACATATCACTCTTTAAGGAAATATTGTGGCTTTTTCTAGACTTGATTCATATGTAAGTTCACTTCCCTGGCTTACTTCATCTGTTTTCCATAGGAGTACTTTACTCTTGTATAATAATTGGAGACCCTATAGCCCTACTGTTGCAGGTTTTCTTGATTAAAGGAATCTCATCCCTCATGATGTCAGCCATCATCTTCCAACTCTGTCTTCTGATCTGTGTTTACTTTTGTCTCCTTTTGCCTTCAGTAGTATCTTTACTCTTTCTTCTTTCTCTTCTTACCCACAAGATTACCCTAGTTGTTTTGTTTTTGCTTTTTACTTGGTTCTACATGATGAACCTGTGGCAGTGGTTGTACTTTGGTTTCAGTCATGCCCATTGGACTCACTTGCTTTTCTTTTCTTGGTACTTTGCTGCCATCTTTTTATATAAGTATTACATACAATAGCAATTTATGCAAATAAAATTTAAACAATACTTTTGGAGGAATGCATTCTGGTGATGTACATTCATACATAAATACATATACACACCCATATAAGCACCCCATGTTTACATAGGTGGGTAATAATATTTTCATCTATACATACACATATATTTGACACATAGGAAAACTGTACATATTACATATATATAGGGGTTTGTGTGTATGTATGCATGCACACATATACATACATGCATATGCACACGAATGCAGTTCAGATGGTCCATACATGATTACATTTTGTTTCACTTTTTAATGTTTGTTCTTTTTACAAGACCTTCTGTTAAGCAGGTTATGAGCAGAGTGAAGGAGGAAGTTATTTAATTGCAGGAGTTAGGGTGTCTTCATTATGATTTTCCAGTCTGCCAGGACTCTTCATCTTAGATTTTATATAGCAGTAGTAACATAACATATATAGTTGTTTTCTTCAGTGTCATAGGGTCTAGAAAAGTTCATGCCTTTTTTATTGGGGAGAATTATTTTCCTGATAAACAGTCTCTGGGCCGGGAGTCTGCAGGGTTCTAGGTCCTTTGGTCTCAGGTTATTCATTGTAAAATGAAGAAGTTGGATTACTAAATCTCTTAAGTTCTCTTCCACCTCTAAAATTTATGAGAGTATGGGTCTATGAGATTCTTAGTTGACAGACATTAAATCATTGGAGCATGTTCAGCCTGTGCTTAAAATTTGCTGCCCACAAATGTCACTCAGAAGCATATTAACTTTGCATTAATCTCTTTTCCTTCTGCAGTGTAAACTTTCAAACTTTCAAAATACAGTGTGCATGTGTATTTTTACCTGTTTCTTTATAAAGCACAGCACACATTTTATTTCCATCTTGCATTTTGAAGGAATATTGGAAGCTCTAGAATTCTCAGGAGTTGGGAACTTTTTTTCTAATTACATTTTTAAAAAACTCATTTTCATCAGAGGGTACAATGTACCAGCACTTTTTCTCTTATATCTGTTTACTGTTAGTTTTTGTGGAATCGTTGATGCGAAGATTTTGATCATAAATAATAATGTACGAAAGCAGAATTATCATCGTCCTCATTTCATAGTCCTTTCCTTTCAACACTGTCACTGCTACCTTTCCATCTGCCAAACAAGTGTTTCTGGTATTTAAGATCAAATAAAAGCCTCAAAGGCAGTGATCAAACTAGTCTTTATATAACGCTAAGAGAAGGAAGATAAGCATTTAAAGTGGTTTTCATATGTACTATAGAAGAAAAAAATTATTAGATAGCCATAGGAAGTAGATAACTTCAAATTCACATTATCAGCATCTTATGGTGTGAATGTAAAAAATAGTTCTGTGGTTGTAGTTGACTGGGCTGATTAAATTTTTAGGTTTAAGGAATGGTAGAAGGTAGAAAAGAGGGGGATTTTTAACCTTCCTGTCTCATATTTTATTTGGAAATGTTTTGGTATTTGAATGCACATGCAGTGTGCAAACCAATGAAAGAGTTGTTGCATACCCTGTCAACTATTTTATAGACTACCATGCATGAAAAGCAGTAATTATTTCAGGAAAGTGGTTTAATGGGTACAGAAATATTGATGAGATCATTGCTACAGCAATTATATTAGAACTTTGGACTTGTAAGTACAACTGAAAACATAGATTACTCAGTATTGTGGTGTTCTCAGTGGCAAGAAAGATATTAATTCTAGTGGAGGTTTGTTTCCCTCTTGAAATTATGTATTATTTGGTTTCCCTCTTGAAATTACAAAATTATTTTTATATTTTTTGGTCCTAATCCAAGTTTAAAAAATTACCTAAATTGCTATAAAATTCTATCCCACACCCCAGCCCTGGTTAGAATTTTTCTTTCAAATGTGCTATATCTATTAATATTTGTGGTTATAGAATCATGTGAAGTAGTTTGGTGGTATTTGAACTGATGGATTTCATGTGGACTACCCTATTTCTACAAGTTTTTCTTTAAAGACCATATGTAGGTTGGAAAATGTATTGGGAATTTTGTTTTCTTAATTTAAATGATTTCTAAATACACATGGAAATTGCGGAATAAGTGACCTGAGAATACATGACCTTGGCCTTCCTTATATGTGAAATCACCAATTTCTCTCTTTCTATTAGTTGTATTATTGTTCTAAGTAAAGTGGGGTAGTAATGACTCGCATGCCTTACTTCACAAGTTTTGTGAAGATTAAATAAGATAATGTATTAACATTTTGGAAATTGTAAATTGCTGTACAGATGTAATAATATTTTATTAACAGTAATATTGGAACTTAAATGGGAAGTGGATTGATGTTTTCAGATTATATTGTTATGGTGAATATGTTATAAGTAGAGGAATCATAAGCCACCATTTTTTCCCAACCACCATTTTTCTGTGAATGTTTAATAGTTATATGATAGTTAAGAAATTTAACCTTTTCAACAGGAAGGTCTTGAAAATAAGACTAATATTGCAAGCTCCATCCATTTTGGGAATATATTATAAAGTTTTATCAGATGGTTGGACAAAAAAATGTACTGAAAAGTGAAAGAATGAGTTGGGTTAGGTTGTTGTTAGATTCAGATACTTTTAAATCTAAATTTTTAAAATTAATGTTTCATAGTAAATAGACCATCTTCTGTCTTTGTCTTCTGATTTCTCAGTGTATCTTGCCACACAATCTTCATTATGGGATCAGTGACATTTGTTACACATAATTAAAATTAGTTCAATGCTTTGTTTGCCCTTTCATTTTATGGGAAGGATTATACTACTAAAAGCAATCACAAAGAATAACTTTGTGGCACCAGAAGACAGAGGACGGTGGCCAGCATGAAGTTTTCCTTACCTTCCTTAACACAGCCTGACTAGGCAGTATTAGCCCTGCTGTTTAAGTAACTTTACTCTGACAAGCTCCAACTATTTCTGGGAGTAAAGTTCAGGGACATTTAGTAGTATAATATGAGTTAAGGGTATGGTCTCTGTCTTGGTACCATCACTTAACTGCTTCATGACCTTCGACCTGCTTTTTTGCATCTCAATTTTTTTTACATGATGAGGATAATAGTGATATCTACCTCATGATTTTGATGTGAGAATTAAATGAATTGATATATGGAAAGTACTTAAATGACTACCTCTTAAGGTAGTGCTCAGTAAATGTTAGCTATCATCATCATCATCGTCATCATTATTGCTGTTTTTACTATCGTCCTTAATTTAAGTAGTCCATTTTTATTCTTCCCTACCCCTTACTGTCACAGGTGATGAAACAATAGAAAAATGTCTGCTCTGTGATATTCCTTGTATTTACAACTTCTTCCTGCACTTACATTTATGTTATCAGTCTGACTGTATAACAAAAATCTTACTATCATTTTACTTTTTACTATCATTGTAAGAGGTCAGGAAGAGGAGGAGATAAACATGTATGTCTAGTCCTTCATTATGAGCCAAAAGTTGATACTGATACTTCAGCAGTGTCATCACCTACAGGATTATTTTTTTTTAAAAAACTCATTAATATCGTCATCTTTCTTTTAAGATAAGTCTTTCTGACTGACATGTTCTCAGAAAATGGTTGACTGTATATGTATAATTGACTATTAAAATAAATTTTAGATTATGTTAAAACTAGATTAGGAAAAAGTACAGCTCTGTCCTTCCATTCCACTTCCACCTACCATCCACTTAAACTTTGTGCTAAAAAGAATCCAGGAAAGTTTTAAGGAAGGAAAATTTAATAAAGCATTTTAGAAACTGAGATTCCGTCATTGTGGAGTAAATAAGCAGTAATCAGAGTAGATAAAAATTAATAAAGTAGAATTGTAGAGTGATAAATTAGACTTCGAGTTTAAAAAAAAAATATTTTCAAACTTGACATTTAATGTTTATGATGATATTTTAAAGATAGAGTGGTGATTCACTGTTATATAGATATGAGTCAGTGTCACAGTAATCTATTTTCCCAACATTTTATTTTGAAACTTTTCAAACATATGCAAAAACAAAAGATTTTTACTGTGAATACCTGTATACCCATCACCTAGAATCTACTATTTAGTAATCTATTTTTATAAAGATAATGTGATGTGGTCTTATAGGTGAAAACTTTGCACTCTAAAAACCAAATATGTGATCTCTGGAGAGACTTTGATAGAAATGAAATAAGGCTGTCTACTTATAGACTGCTTAATGTAGTATGCAAATGTAATAATTTCCAAAGTAGGTTTTTAAAATGTATTATTGCCATATTGTTTCACATCAGCTCCATTAATGAAAATAGAACAATAGCAAATAATAATTATGATCCTATTGATAGGACAGACTTAAAAAAAAAACAAAAACAAATAGTAAATATAGGTTTTTAGAATCTTGTGCCTTAAGAAAAAGCCAGATGTGGGTGGGTTGTAGCACCAAAGTTGGAAATATTCCCAGAGAATATGAAATAATTTCCAGGGACACCAGTGTTTTGAAGCGCCATTTAAGGTTTAGGATGGGCCTAGTCATTTGTCCAGAAACTGGACCACTTTGTCCAATATACAGTGGAATTTGAATTACTAAATGTATTCACCAGCCTAGACCCTCTCACTCCTAAACAGACCAGAAACCTTGCTCTTAATAAGCATGTAAGTTGGTGAGATGGGTTTGCTTTCTAGAAATGTTTTCGTTTTTATTACTAGTATTTTATTTGCAAGTAAATATAATTTTCACAGTAATAATTTTGATTGTCATTGATAGTGTTACCTTTTTTCTCCTTGACAGTTGATGGTAAAAGGTCTCCAGCCTTGTTAAGCAAGAGAGCTTTGATGTTTTCCTTCAGTATTTATTATGAAAACATGTTTAATTGCCTGGAATAGATGTTATTTAAGGATATTCTTTTACAACAATTGTCTAAGAGATACATTTAACCCTCAGTTGTACTTGCTAAATACATCACTTTTTTTCTCGATTTAAGTGACTATTGTACTATGTTATTGAACTTGTCTTAGAAATGGTTGAAATATGAGTTTTTATATTAAATTAATTCTGGATTTGAATCATGTTACTATTAATAATCTTCCAGAAGCAAATCTATATTTATTAATCAGTTAAGAATCATTTTAATTAATCATTTATTAATCTTAGACTTAATAAAAGAGAAAAAATTAAAATTTGAGTTTATATTTGTAGGAGTAATTCTAATGCTAATATACAGACCTTTTTTTATTTGAAAAAGTCTAAGATAGTTGGACTTAATATGGAAATAGTTTTCAAAAAAGAGCAAGAAATTAATTTATGGAAATTTTTACATAAATATTTGACCACATTTTATCTAAAATGTATAAAAAATTTTTTTTAATGTTCAACAAAAATGTTAAAATTTGAATAATACCAAGAAGCAATTTGATATTATTTACAGGGCCAACAAAGTAGTTAATAAAATGACTGTAGCCCTGAGGAGAATTTTGCTATAGGATCGATGTGTTCAGGTAATAAAACCCAAGTTTCAATGAAAAAGCAGGAAAAACTGAAAAATAAACTCAAACCCTTCAGAACATTTAGTTTAAAATTTTGAAGTTAATGATTGAGGCTTTAACTTTAGATCAAGGGTTCTTAACCTTTTTTGTTCCACAGTCCCCTTTGTCAGTCAGGTGAAAACCACTGACCCCTTACTAAGTCCATACTATACTATGTATTATTTAATAACTATATCACACCTGTACCAATATGTTCCCACAAGAATAATGTTTTTTGTTTTTGAATTTCAGTTCAAGCTCACAAACCTCTGGTTAAGAACCCCTGCTTTAGACGGTTCTGTAGAAACAAAAAAACAGGTGTTTGGGTATAGCAGATGTATATTTTATATTCTTTATATTGTAAATTTTTCTTGTAATCTAAAATTGGTTTCTTCTCCTTGGGGCCTCATGGGGACCTACCCCTTCCACAGGCTTGTCCAATAGCCATACTTTCTGTTCCACCCTTTTCAAGCATCTGGGTGGCAACCAACCTCCAGGACTTGCCCTCCAAGAACATTGGGGTGATGGCCACACTTTTCCCAGTCTTTGGGGGACAGTCTCAACCCCCTTAGTACAGTGAGGTGGCAGCAACATTCTCCCTAATCTCTGGCATGCAGGCTCAACACTCTCAGAACAGTGGGGTGGCGACCTAAATCTCCCTAATCTATAAGGAATAGGCCCAGCCCCCTCAGAGCAGTGGGGTGGCAACCTAACTCTCTCCAACCACCAGAGAATGCGTTAATACCCTCTTCAAATGCCAGGGCAAACTCACCCTTTTCTCATACATGGATGGGGTCCCTCTCTTGGTCCAAGGAAATGTTTTAATTCCAGACCTCAGCTTCCCCTTTTGAAGCTGTTTTCTCCTCAGGCACTCCTTTCCCTGTTCCTTTTAGTCCAGGCTGACAGTGTTTTCGGTCATACAGGTCTTGCAAAAAGCTTGTTGGTTTGGCATGCAGGAAACAGGTCCAAGCCGTCAGATAGTAAGACTCCACAAGTCCTTCCTGGATAACTGCATTTTCAACCCTGACTTACAAGTTCCCTGTTTAGTTAATTCCTCACATGGGTCACTATCATCTGAGGGCTTGTTTTCCAGAAGCTTCAGATTTCCCAAATCATCAGTTTCTGGTTTATTTGTGCCCAGCAGTTTAGTCTCAATTTATCTCTTTCTTTTCCCATTTTGCTGTAGGCTGCAAGGAGAAGCCAGGCTGCATTTTCCACATTTACTTCAGAAATCTCCTCAGCTAAATGTCCAAGCTCGTCATTTTCAAATTCTGCCTTCCATCTAACATCAAGAGTCAATTTTGCCAAGTTTTCTGCCACTTAAAACAAGGATCATCTTTCCTCCAGTTTCCAGTAATAGTTTCATCATTTCCTTCTAAGGCCTCACTGGAAATAACTTCAAGGTTCATATTCCTACCAACAGTCTCTTCAAAGCAATCTAGGCTTTTTCTATCAAGCATCACACAACTACTCCAAAATCTACCCTTGCCCATTTATAAAACTGTACAACATTTTTGGCATTTGCATAGCAGCACAACCCCACTTTTCCAGTACCAGCTTCTGTTTTAGTTTGCTAAAGGGCTGCCGATGCAAAGTACCAGAAATGGCTTGGCTTTTATAAAGGACGTGTATTTGGGGGTAAAAGCTTACAGTTCCAAGGCTGTGAAATATCTAAATCAAGGCACCAGAATAGATGCTTTCTTACCAAAGTCAGCTGCCACGTGGGCAAGATGGCCACCAATCTCTACCTAGGTCTCTGCCTCCCCCATCCAGAATCTACTTTCTCCTGGAACTCAGCTGTGGGCAACTGGGCATAGTGCTTGTCTATTTCTATGTCTCCTCTGTCAGTCTCCTATAAGTCTCAGCTCTGCTTTCTTCCTGAGTTCAGCTGCAAGCTATCAGACATATGGTTTTCCTCTCCCTGGCCTCAGCTCTTTGAGCCTCTCTGGGCTGTCTCTCCTTGCAGCTCAGTTGTTTGTGAAACTGGAGTCCTTTCTCTCACATTGCAGGATCAAATATGGCAGCTCCCTTTTTTTCCTGTGTTTCTCTCTCTCTGTGTCTCCATTTATATCAGATCCAGCAAGAGGGCAGAGACTCAGCATAAGTTATTCCTTTCTGTCATAGTCCATTTGAAATGGTCTCACATCCTCAGGAATGGATTAGTTCACAAACATAATATTTCTCTTTTGGGGATTCATTAAATAATTTCAGACTACCACACCTGTATTTAGCTGTTCAGTTTTCTTCAGCTCTTTTTCCATTGATTTTTACAGTACAGTTTTTAAGACTATAATTTTTATGCAAGTGCTTCACCTCTAGGAGTAAGCTTCCATTCCTCTGGTCCTTCTTGGGAATCTTGATCTGTTTGGTTTGTTTTAGTGCAGAATTTTCACTCAAGCTTCTGTGACTTTAAATTCTCTATCTCACTCAGTGGACCCTTTTCTTTACACTTTCCAGTTCTGGGACCTGTCCTGTCTTACAGCAATTCTCACCATCCCACCCTACACCGCCTCTACTCCCATTTCTTTTCACATGAGGCTTTTCTGCCTCTGGTTTCTTTCTCCTTAGGTTATCCTTCTCCAGAGCTCCAGATGAGTCAGTCCAGAAAGGTCCATTTTGCGTTTATGTGGTCCAGCAAACAGATTCTGTATTGAGTGTGCACCCCTCTTGACAACAGTTCTACCACAGTCTTTTTCTCTCATCTTTATTTTCCCCCTTGTTGCACTTTTGTGTAGTATGCCTCAGCCACTTGTGTTCCATTCTGGGTCTCTCAGGCCTTAGGTCTCTTTGTCTGTTTATGTGTGGGGTTGTAACCTGTTCCTGCGAGTGGCTCTTTTTCCTCAACTCAGCATTTGTTGGGTCCTTCTCTAGTCTGTATCGTCCTCTGGAGTTCAAAGCAAGTGAAATTTGTCCTTTTATTAGTTGATTCTGAGCAGACACTTTTCCAGGGGATGTCTTAGTTGCCATGTTGTTGATGTTACCCAATTTTATTTATATATATGTATTTATTTATTTATTTAAAGATTTATTTATTTATTTACATACACACACACACCCTCCCCCATTATTTTTGCACTCGCTGTCTGCTCTCTATACATTCTTCTTTGTCTGCTTGTCTTCTCTTTAGGCAGCACCAGGAACTGATCGTGGGACCTTCCAGAGTGGAGAGAGGCGTTCTCTTCTGCCACCCCAGCTCCCTGGTCTGCTGTGTCTCTTCTTGTCTCTCCTTTGTGTCTATTTTTGTTGCATCATCTTATTGTGCCAGCTCTCCGTGCGGGCCAGCTCTCAGTGAGGGCCAGCACTCCTGCACTGGCCAGTACTCTGCTCAGGCCAGCTCACCGCGTGGGCCAGCTTGCCTTTCACCAGGAGGCCCCAGGAATCGAACCCTGGACCTCCTATGTGGTAGATGGGAACCCAGTCGCTTGAACCACATATGCTTCCCAACCCATGTATTTTTAAAAATCTGTTTGGAATTGAGTGTTGGACAGTCTACGATAAGGGTCCAGTTGCATGTTTCCCCTATATGGATAATTATTCTAAGTATCATGTATTGAACAGCCCTTTCAGTGACTGGCATGCCACTTCTGTCATTTCAGTATTCTATTTTTGCATGGTTCTGTGCTGGACTCTTCTGTTGATCAGTTCTCTACTCATGCACGAATACTACATGATGCTTTAGTTATTATAATTGATGTATGGTAGGGCAAGTATCCATATCTTTATTAAGGACCTTTAGCTCATCCATATGCATTTAAGAATCAGCTTATCAAATTCCTTGAAAAGTTGTTCTTGTGGTTTTGATTGGAATTTCATGGAATCTGCTTATCAAATTAGGGAGAATTAAAATTCTTAGCAATTTTGAATCTTCCCATTCATGAACATAGTACATCAGCTCCATAACTTAGAACTTCTTTAATTTCATTTATGTTTTATAATTTTATCTATACAGGTATTGCACATATTTTATTTGATTTATTCGTAGGTATTAATATTTTTGTGCTATTGTAAATTGCATTTTATTAAAACTTTATTTTGTTCCTGTTCTATAGAGAAGTTAAATTTACCTTTTAATATTTGCCATTGTGTCTAGCAATTTTGCGAAAATTTCTTATTCTAATCATTTGCAAATACATTTTTGAATTTTCTATGTAAGTGATCTGATCCTATCACCTGCAAATGATGGCTTTCTTTCTGTTTTTTTTTTTTTTGAATCCCTGTTCCTTTTAGTTTCTTACTTTACGGGTCCTCGTCTTTTTCCTGATTTTGTAGGAAATGGTATACATTCTCCATCTTTAAAAATGATATTTGGTGTGAGTGTTTTAAAGATAACTTTTTATTAGTTAAGGAAGTCCCTTTCTTGTTGTAGTTTTCTCAGAGAAGGTGTTTTGGTGGTTTTTATTGGTTTATTGTTGTACTTATGTCTAATCTTGATTGGGTATTAAATTTTATCAAATGCTTTATATACTATTTAAGAAAATAATCATACAGTTTTGTTTTAATTTACTAACAATATAAATGACGTTTGTGTATCTTTCTAATGTTAGCCCATCTTTGCATTTCTAAGTTGTCCATGATATATTGTCTTTTTTAATATTAACTTGTTAAGAATTTTGCATCTATGTTTATGAGTGAAATTGGCTTTGTTGTATTTTCTGTGATTTTTAAATATTTTATTCTGGTAACATATACCTAAACTTACCATTTTAACCACTTTCAAATATATAATTTGGTGGTGTTCATTATATGCACAATATTGTGTTTTTATAGGAACTGGACTGCTGGTCTAAGGTTTTTTTATGGGTATTGTTATACCTTTTCTCAGTCTTATCAGAGATTTGTATGTTTTATTAGTCTTGACCATTAAACAACCCCTGCCTTCCCCTCCAAAAAGACATTCTCTATTTTGTGTGTTATTTGTGCTCTGTTTCACTAATTTATGCTCTTTGTTACCTCCTTTCATATTTGTTTGGGCTTATTTTGTAATTCTTTTTATTTTTTACCTCGGATGCTTTACTCATTAATTTTCAGCTTTTTCTCTAATATAAACATTTAAAACTGTAAATTTGTTTATTTTGTGGTCCATATAATGTTAATTTTTTAAAAAATTTGTTTAAACTTGCTTTCAGGCCTCATACATGGTTAATTTTTGTAAATATCTCCAGTGTGCTTGAAAAAAAAGTCTTCCTTAATTGTTAGGTACATGGTTCTGTCACCATTAAATGACGCTCCATTAATTGCATGGTCCAAAATTTTTATAGTTTAACTACTTTTTTTCCTGCTTGACTTATTAAAAAAAGTGAGAGATGTGAAATTACATATATTTGTCTAATTTCCCCTATACTAATGTATCTTGAGGCTATTTTACCAGGTAAAACAAGTTTCAAGTTATTTGTCACTGTGAATTGAAACATTTATCTATAGCTTTTGTTTTTGTCTTTTCAGAATACCATATTACTGTGTGTTTTGTTGGTTGTTTGTTTTTAAATCTGTTTTGACAATCTGAAGAGTTTGGTCCATTTATATTTTTGTGATCAGGGCTTGTTTCTACCATCTACCCAGTTACCTTCTATTTGTCTTTTTCTTTTTCTCCCCCCTCTCCTTTTCTTATTGATTGAGGCTTTTTTCCTTTTTATTTGTTTATTTGTGTGTTTTTTTTAAATTCCATTCTTCCTCTATGCTTATTTTTGGAAGATAAACACTATTTCTGTTTTCTTAGTAGTTCCCTTGAAATTTTATCTTGCTTTAATGTCTTAGCTCCCTCTCAAATAACACAAGGACTGTGGAACAGTTTAACTCTAATCATCTCCTTTCCTGATTAATATATTTTTAAACTAATGACTTTTTAAATGCCATTATTTCTAACTCATAGTTTGCCAGACTTGCATTACCAACAGTTATTTTCTGCAATGGAAACCAGCTTCAGAAAGGTGCTCCATTAGCAATACCTTAGAACAAAAAACCTTTTGAGGTTTTTCTTTTGTGAAGAAGTAGAAGCTTTTCATATCCCTCCAAGGAGATCCTATAGCCAGCTTTCCTTGGGAGATATTTCTGACAAAATAAACTTTTTGGTTGGATCTTAAGAAAACATTATTATTTTGAAGAAAAAGAAAAATAGAATAGGACCTTAATATATTCATCTGGTGGTAATTATATGAAACAACACATTCAACATTAATTTTTAATTGGTGTCATTTATTTCTCTGGAAAGTCTGCTGCTTTTGTCTGATAAAAATATATATCATCCTTTATTATACATGAGCTACAGAAAAATCATTTGGCTAACTTGTTTAAGTGGCTCCCATTGAAGAGAATCTTTTAGTAGATAGTGAAGATAAGATAATGAAATTTCAAAGAAAAATTAGAATGAGTCATTCAGTGTTTTGATTATCTTTTTCATTTGTACCCATGTCTTTGTTGTTAACTCTCAAGCCTTTTAACCTGGAATTTCTTTTCTAAGTAAGAAATAATTATAGTCTCTTTGAAAAAAATAAAAGAAGTTTTAAATGTTTAACACCATAATTTGGAAATGCAAAGAAAATAAGATTTAAAAAAATAGATAATTAAAAAGATTGCCAGATACGATTCAGAACCACTGAAATTTATGGGCAAATATTTAATTTGGAATTATCAAACACTATCTGAGATTTCCTGAAGCTACTGGCATGTCACAATACTACTTTATAACCCAGTTCACTGTGTACATTGAATTGTATTTTATTTGTTTATATTGAAATTTCATAGAGGTCTTGAGAAGGACCAAATGTGGCTTTCAACAAATGAAGTGATTTGAATTAATAGAAAAAAATTAGAATTTGAACATTTAAAGAGTCTAGTCATGGAAAACTTTCTGAGGCTAACAAATTTAAAGGCTATGTGATAACATTTTTAGGGAAGAATTGGTTTGGGACTTACTTGCAGTTTAGAATAGAGAAAGGAGAAGGCAGGATAATTACTATTTTAGATAATTCCAGGTAGCCATAAATGACAAAATCTCTTCAGAAGAGCTACATAATATATATAAATCATTGATAAACTCTTCAAGTCACTTAGTCACTTTCAGGTTAGAATTCATAATTTTTCATTGGTGTATGTTATAGCAAAGGAACTGCTTTGTTTTGTTAAGTAATGTGAAAATTGAAACCTGCAAGTAAGAGATTTCAAAGGTACCTACCTGTTCTGTGATTTGTATGATGGAAGGCTGTGTGTTTGTGTTTGTGCATGTACCCCTATACCTTTTTTCCTGATATTTGGTGTTTATAATAATTCTTTCAACTACTATTTATTCTTTTTTATCTGAGATAATTAACATCATTTCATTGACTTCTTTAAATGTGTTTCCAAAGAGTATTGTTAATTGTTGAAATTATTATTATTGTGATTACAAGTCTTACTCTATAATGTTCCCAGAGTTCTTGCCATGGGTGATGGGATCACATAATAGATGATATGACCTAACAATGAATTTATTTTGATCCTTCAATAGCCAGCTGTCTTAGAGTCCAAGATTTATTTTATTTGATGTTGAACTCTGCAGGCATATATTAAAATGAACCTCCATTGTGACAGGTGATAACAATATAGTACATTCCTTAAACAGGAGACACACAGTCATGATTTTCTTGAATAGTAGCTTTGAAATACCAGATATTGAGTGGTAGGCCTTTTGGAGGGGTTGGAGGAAAGTCAGGCTATTTATGATCTGTTTTTTATTCCATTCTGAAGTCTTGTTCAATTACTGCTTTGAAATTTAAGTGGAGCTTAAATATTACCAGTTACGTTTTGTTCCATTTTCTGACTGGACAAGTATGCCATATTTTGGTTAAAGTGGTTGTCCATTCCATTTCTGAGAGGAATAGTCTTTAGCAATGGCAGCAATCAGAAATTACCTTGTTGTTGAACTCCTTACATTAAAAAAAATAAAACTATTTAAATTCTTTACATGTTTGTATTTATACTTTTTATCAAGCACGTTATTTCTATTTGGGCCTAACTAGTTTTAAAAGCCAGTGTTGGTCTACGGTGTATTTTTTTATTTTCAGATGATGATAATATAACTAAACTTAAGTATGTGTAGGAAAAGTGATACTATCTTCACTTATTTTGGATCTTACATGTTAGATACCGTATTTTATTCTTTTATTTAGTTTAAACTTTCTAGCTAATGAATTTCACACCAATTAAGGTGGCCTGATTTTATTTTCTCTTAATTATTGTAAATAACCTATGGTAATAGTAAAGAGTGTGCTGTTAGAATACAACTTCTTTATGGGGATATAGGTAATAGGAATTGCACTTTTTTAATAGTTTTAGCTCTGGACTAATGGACTGTATACCCTGACTGTTAAACTTAATTCCTACAGTGATATTCTGCCATATCCTTCAACCATTAGTTACTTAACGTAGAAAATAATTCTAACTTTTTGCTCCTTTAAGACTTCTTACAAATGAATATTAAATATTCCCCAGAAAAAAGCCACTAAATAATCTGGCAAATAATCATTTTTATAATAGATGGTTATAATAGCATAATAATAAAATAAGTAAACCTTTTGGTAATTTGGTATACTGCAAAATAGTACTAACAGAGTAATTCAGTTAGTGCAAGCGAAGTTTTACATTTTCTGTGGTGACTGATTCTGATTTTCTTCAGTTTCACCAACTGCTTCTTTTATTTGTCCAGGCTATCCTCCCAGAGTTTCTGCAGCATAGGATAGCTATTTGTCAGCATATTGTACTATTAATTTTTATCTAAATTGACAGTATGCAAAGAGTTTTATTTTGCTTGTATGTTTATACTGGTTGTTTTCTTAAAATATCTAATTTTCTTTTAGGAAATTTACAGATACTAAAATGTACTAAAATGTACAAACTTGAGTTGAATGTACAGCTTGATGGCTTTTTATATAGGTATACATGAGTAATCAGCACCCAGATCAAAATATAGAATATTTCAGTAACAAGGCTTCCCTCATGCTCTTTCCCGATTAAAAACCTTTCCTTCTAAATTAACTGTTCTTCTCTTTATCGTTGTAGTTTTGCTCATTTTTGAGCTTCATATAAATGAAATCGCAGGGTTTATTCTTTTGGTTTTTAGTTTAGTGGTATATGTGTGTGATTCATCCATGTTGTTACATGTGGTAGTTATTTGAGCTTTTTCATTGCTATGTATTATATGTGTATAGCATTAATATACCATGATTTCTTTATCCATTCTACTATTGATGCATATCTGGTTTGCAGCTATCATAAATAAATTTGCTGTGACTGTTCTTATGCATGTTGTCTGATTGACATAAGCACTAATTTCTTAGGGCATATATGGATTTTGAGTGGAGTAGAGTTGCTGGGTATAGAAAAGACATATGATTACCTTTAAATTTTCTTAATACTCTACAAATATATTGTGTTTAGTTCACAATCTTATGTTACATTATGTAACATTTTTTAAATGCACCATCTTTTTTTCTTATTTTTTTTTAGAAGGTACCTGGGATTGAACCCTGGACCTCATACAAGCAGGCGCTCAACCACTGAGCTACACCCACTTGCCTAATCATCATTTATTTTTATTTTTATTTTTTTACCGGGAGGTCCCGGGGATCGAACCCTGGTCCCTCCATATGGTAGATGGATGCCGAACCTCTTGAGCCACAACCGTTTCCCTTATCATCATTTTTGATGTCACTTAACTGAATTAGTTTCTCACTGTTAAATACCACAAAATGGGTTAGCTTAACAGGAATTTATGGGCTCATGGTTTTGAGTCTAGGAGTCCAAAATTGAGGCATCAGCAAGGTGATGGTTTCACCCTGAAAACTCTAGTGTTCTGGGGCTGGTTGCCAGTGATCCTTGGTCCTTGGCTTTTCTGTTACATAGCAATGCTAGTGGCGATGTCTTCTCCTTTTTCTTCTAGATTCCATTGGCTTCCAGCTTCTAGCTGCTCTAGTAGCTTCTCTTTCTGTGGCCTTCTCTGTAAACCCTTTAGTAATAGGATTAAGACCCATCGTTATTCAGTTGGCCACATCTTAACTAAAAATCTTCAAAAGGTCTAATTTACAATGGCTTCATACCCACAGGAATGAATTAAGATTAAAAACATGTTTTTCTGGGGTACATAACTCCAAGCTTTATAATCAGCATTAGCTCTTATACTTGTATTATTATTAGCATAAGCTCTTACTCTTCATTCAGCATTCTTTATTTAGTTTGGAATATTTTTAAAATTATTCAGAGTGTGTTGTTCAGGGGGTTTCTAAGTTAACTGAAATAGCATGGAGGAACCAGACTAGATCACAACTGGTACCATTTTTACAGTCTAATTTTTGAAAACGAAAAGCAGAGTTGTAGGACTCACACTACCTAATTCCAAGACATAATATATAAAGCTAAGTAATCAAGACAGTGTGGTATTGGCATAAGAATAGATATATAGATCAGTGGAACAAAACAGCCCGAAATAGATTCCCACATAAATGGCCAATTGATTTTTGAAAGAAATGCCAAGGTAATTCTGTAGAGAAAGGGTAGTCTTTAACAGATGGTGCTAAACCAATTGAATATCCACAATTTACCTCACATTATATACAAAAATTAACTCAAATGCAATCATAGATCTAAATGTAACAGCTAAAGCTAATACTTGTAAAATGAAACAGAAGAACGTTCATTTCGTTGGATTAAGGAAAGAGTTCTTAGGATGTAAAAAGCATAAACTGTAAATGAAAAAAGTGGTAAATTGGACTTCAAAAACACTTTGAGAAAATGAGAAGACAAGTCAGACAGGGAGAAAATACTTGCAAAACTTATCTGATAAAAGACTTGTGTTCAGAACATATAAAGAATTCATATATCATATTGAGAAAAAAAAACAAAATTAGGCCAAAGACACCATTAACATCACTAATCATTAGGGAAATGCATATTAAAAGCACAGTGAGATACAACTATACACTGACTAGAATGGATAAAATTAAAAAGACCATGGAGGACATGGAACAGTTGGAACTATTATTCATTGCTGTAATGTAAAATGGTACAGCCACTTTGGATAACAGTTTGGCAGTTTCTTACTATAACCATAAACTTACCATATGACCTAGCAAATATCACTTTTATGCATTTACTAAAGAGAAATAAAAACATGTTCACACAAAGGCTTGTACTCAAATGTTTATTGCAGCTGTATTCATATTAGCCCAAAATTGAAAACAGCCTAATGTCTACCAACTGGGTGAGTGGATCAGCAAATTGCAATATATCCGTATAATAAAATAAACCACTGATAAAAACGACAACATGGATGAGTCTAAAAACATTATGCCACATGAATGAAGCCAGTTAAAAAGGTCTATATACTGTTTGCTTCCACTGACTGACATTCTAGAAAAGGCAGAACTATAATGACAGAAAACTCGCAAGTGGTTGCCAAGAGCAGGGGCTATGGAGAGGATATTGAGTGCAAAGGAAGAATGAGGGAATTGTTTTTGGGTAGTGGAAATGTTCTGTATAATGATTGTGTTGGCATTACATGACTATACATTTGTCAGAACTTCCTGACTTGTTCGCTTCAAAATGTTGAAATTTATTATAAACAAATTATACCTCAACAAAGCTAATCAAAACTTTTTTAAAAAGGAAGACAATAAATGGTTGCATTGAGGATATAATGAATATACTTAGAGGATGAATGCAAAAAAAGCAATTGTCTTAAGATTCTACAACTGGTATTTTTGGCTTGATAAAATTTCTGATGACAGTGTCAATTGCAGAAGCAGAAGGTACTGCATCTCAGCAGCTTAGAAGAAGATAATGTGTACTAGAAAGCTGTTAGATGACTCAAATGGATTCTGGTGATGAAGACACTGATGTCAAAGAGTTGAATAAATTTCAGTGAAATGCGAGTGGAGATAAGCATTTGTTTGCAACTTAATTTATTGTTTTATTGTGTGACTTTAAATGTCTCTCACTATACTAATAAATATTTTAAGCGGTCATTTGTCTGTTTTCTTTACATCCTAAAAATTTACATACTTAAGTTAGCAACAAAACTTAGATATCTTCTTAGAAATGGGAAATTGGAAGATTGCCTTATATTTGGGCATTCATAGAACTTTTCTAGTATACTCAGTGATGCAGTGTTGATGCATCCTCCTCCTTTTTTTCATGGAACATTGGACTGTATCTAAATCTGCACCTGCTACACTGAATTGTATTTAGCTATTTTCCATCTGTAATTCAATTAGATGGCATATTATTTATCCCTTTTGTCCCTAGCACAGACTACAGTGTCTGGCATATGATGTGCACCCAATAAATATTAATGCAGAGAGAAAATTTTTTTTTATAAAGAATCAATATTATACCACGATGCATTTTATTATGCTTGACAATCATTCAGCAAGCATTTATTGAGTAATTATTGTGTGGCAAGCATTAAACTAGCTGCTTTGGGACATATGCTATAACATCTAAATTTTAAGGTTCGAATAAAACGTAATCTCTGTTTAGTATAAGACATAATATAAAGGATGAGGTAGGTAATCACTAGAGCTTTCAGGTAGATCCTAGGTTAAACATATTGGAAAAGCTGTTCAGTTTGATGATAAAGGAAATCATTTTCAGCAGCTATAACATTCAAAATAATCATTTTAAAATGTCAGTTAACAAAACAGTTCCTGGAATTTTTTTTGAAATCATTCTCCTTACTGTCATTGTTAGGTTGATCAAAAGAGCTGGACTGTGCAGTAATTGAAATACTCCTTACCGTAGAAGAGTAGAAGACTTAAATTTTCATAAGTAGGCTCTTAGAAGTTCATTCTGATGCTTCAGCACATTTCATTTTCTCTAAAGAAGTACAATGCTGAGTAATGCGCCAAAGATTCATTGGCTCTTTTTTTTTTTTTCCCTTTCTTTTTAAAATAGATTTTAGTCCACATAGCGTATCAAATAACATTGAGCCATAGTCCTTAAGTTAACTCACAGTAATAGGAGTTTACAGTGAAATAACTAATGTAAAATTGGGCATCAAGGTTTTCTGTAGGGGCTGTATAAAGTAAGGTTTCTTAATAACACAAATTGGGATATGATTTTGTTAAATAGAATGATATTCTTTCACTTTGTGATTTGAAGGTTTAAAAAGTGGTAGTGTGGTCTGGAAGAGCATTGGAGTATGAAGAAGACCTCATCTCCAACCCTTAGAAAGCGGAGTGTCATCTGGGCAGACCTTAGTACTGTTGACTGTAAGCACTATGATGGTGCCTATCCCTTAAACAATAAAAAGCACATGTAAATGAGAAAATTTATGAAGCCTTCTGAAAGTTAATAAGTTCTCTGAATTAACACCTTAAAGAGTTTATCTCCATTATTCTGCCAGCCTTACAGAGTTATAACTAATTAACTACACTTTCTATTAGCTAGATTTGTTCCTAGACATGTGGACAATGGCTAAGAATATGACTGCTTTTTTGGTGTTTGTTTAGCGTCATTCATTGGAAATACTTGGGACAGAGAACAATGGCTGTACTATCTAAACCAGGGGTTCTTAACCTTTTTTTTGTTCCACAGACCCTTTTGCCAGTCAGGTGAAATGAATACTACTGTAATTTATTTATTGCACACATTCATAAGTGGAGGAAATGCTAGATTTCAGTTAGAGGTCAGAGAAAGATAATAAGTTGATTTTTTTCAATTCAAGCTCATGGACCCCCTGAAATCTTTCCATGGACCCCTGGTTAAGAACCTCTGATCTAAACTAAAGAGCACATGTAAAATTACAAATGTCCTCATTTTTTTTCTTTTTTTTTGGCTTGGCATGTCAAAATACATTTAGATTGAGAAATGCAGAAGAAATGGAGCATTTTGCTTAAAGCTGCTGAAATGAGATAGTTGAAATAATTTATGAGAAACTCTATAAAGTATGTAGAAGTATTTATTCACTGCGGTGTTTGTCTTGTAAATGTGCTTCCCTTACCCTATATTATCATAAACATTAGAGCTGGAAGGGATCTGAGAGAGTAAACATGTTTTAGATTCCCCCTTGCTAAAGCAAATACCATGCATTATGTGTTGTCTTAAACAGTGGGAATTTATTAACTCATGATTTTGAGGATAGAAGTCCAAGTCAAGGCATCATCCAGGTGATACATTCTTCTGGGAGACTGGCATTGTGGGGCTGGCTGCTGGGGATCCCTGGTCCTTGACTCCTCTGTCACATGGCAATGTACATGGAGGACTCCCCTGGCCTCTCCTTTCTTTTTGGGGTTCCCTTGACTTTCTGCTTCTGGCTGCTTCCTCTGTGGCTTTCTTTCTGTCTAAGTTTCCTTTTGCTTCTTAAAGGACTCCAGTGATATAGGATTTAGAGCCATGCTGATTGAGGTGGGCCATACCTTAGCTGGAGTAACCTCATCAAAAGGTCCTACTTAGAATGAATTCACACTCGCAGGAACTGATTAGGTTGAAGAACATATTTTTCTGGGGCATATAGCTCCTAACTACCACACACATGTTATTGTAACAAAGAGCACAGGCCTTGGGGTTAGGCAGACTTGAGTTTGCATCTCAGCTAGCCCTGTGAATTTTAAAAAATTCTTTAGTCTTCTGGGCTTCCGTTTTCTTAGCTGTAAATGGGGGTAATTCCTGAAATACAGAAGGTGGCCAGTAAGTAGTTTGTTAATTGGGTGTTTATTTTTGTAATGCCTTAATCACTTCATTCTAGAAATGAGAAAACTATAAAATAAGCTTTATTTTGAAATAATTTTAGACTTACAAAAAAGTTGAGATAGTACAGAGAGTTCCTGCATCCCTGTCATCCAGTTTCCTTTAAATGTTAGTATTTTACATAACCATATTACATTTGCAAAACTAAGAAATTAATTTTGATTCATTACTATTAACTAAACTCTCGATTTCATTCACATTTTACCACCCTTTCACTGATGTCCTTTTTCTTTCCCAGGATACTACATTGCATTTTGTTTTCATGTCTCCTTAGTCTAGCACATCAGTTTTTAAGCATATTCTTGATTTTCCAGATGTTTGCAAATTAATCTTTTTGCCTGCCTTAGTAAATACTATGTACTGATAGTTTTTTCTTAACTCAGGCCTCTTATTGTGAAACATCAGTTATTATTTTGTGATTTCAAGCTGCTGTGTGCTCTTCTTGACCCTTTATCAATGTGCCCTATCTGAAAGGAGCCAAATAGTCTTGTATACTAGACAACTTCAGAAAGAGAAGTCACTTTTTAGCATTAGTTATTGTTTCATATCAACTACGTATAAATAGTTTCTCAATCCAGTTGTAGCACTGACATATTTTGCATCATTCACTCTGCTTCAAGTACTTGTTGGACATTATACCTGTATATATAACGTAGTGTTATAGTGTGTAATGATAGCAGAAAAGGAGTATGCTGAAGACTGAACACAGATCATAAGGGATGAGCGTTTAAAAAAGAAAAAAGAATCATTAGAAGTGATAGTGAATGTGTTTATATTAATAGGAGATTGTGTTTTCTTATAAGGCTTTCTTCTAATGAGTATTCTGTTTCAGCTTATTGCATAGCAGCTGCTTTTGTAATTCTAAATTTCTGACCTAATTCCATATTCTGCCAATAGAACTGTTTTATCGTTGCATAGAATGCATAAGTTAATATATTCTTGATCTTCTTACTGCTTTATATTTTATGCTTGTAGATGATAACATATTACTGAAATCCATGGTTTGGTTTTTATCTTAACCACTATATTAAAAGTGTTAATTTTCTTCTAGTTTCTGATTATTTTCTTGGACTCTTTCAAAGTTACAGGTCTCAAACTGTTTAGTTCTACTTTTAAAGTATTCTGTAGCACAATAGTCATATAATGTCTAGTGATATACTAGGTAAATATTCTAAAATGAATAATTCTGTCATATTTTCCCACTATGTAGAATTTTCTAAATGTTAGACTTTAGAGAACTTAATAAATTTTTAAATAGGATTCTAAAATAAGATTTTACCTGCTTCTAAATAGCTTGTGTTTATACTTCTTAGTTGGCTTCTGTTGTATAAACAGAAAGAGGGGAAGAGAAATGTCAAGAAAGCATAGAGCAGGAAGAGCAAGGGTCTTAAATTCTCATAGTTTTTAAAGCAAATGTATAGGGAGAATTACTTATTATTCATAAATATGAATAAGAATATTTATGAGACATTTTCTCAGTTGACCAATTTCTTAGAAAAATATTGTTATAATACAGGCATACCTTGTTTTATTGCACTTCACTTTATTGTGTTTCATAGTTATTGCATTTTTTACAAATTGAAGGTTGTGGCAACTATGTCAAGCAAGTCTTTTGGCCCCATTTTTCCAACAGCATGTGCTCACTTCTCTGTCACATTTTAATTAAGGGATGCACACTGGTTTTTAGACATAGTGCTTTTACACGTTCAACGTACAACAGTATAGTATAAACATGACTTTTATGCGCACTGGAAAACTGAGAAATCTGTGTGACTTGCTTTATTGCGGTGGTCTGGAACCAAGCCCACAATATCTCCGCGGTATGCCTGTATGCTGATTACCTTTGTAGGTTTTTGGAGTGGTGATAGGGAAGTTGTTCAGGGAGGCTAGTGTGCTCCCTGTCTGAGCCCAACAGGGCAGCATTTCTTTGGTAAATTCACCACAGCCCAAAGATGATAAGAGTTTTAGCAAAAGTTATCATAGCTTATCACATCTATCTGCACAATAGGAATGACTGTTACAGAGGCCAGATAATTCTGTCATATCTGAGGATTGGAATATTTGCCTGTTTTCCATTCTGTCATTTCCCGTTCTTTATGTATGTCAATAGATCTCTTCCTCCCCACACCAGAGTTTTGCCTGCACATCTCTATGCTCAAACAACACCTTAGACTAATTAAATCAGAATTTCTGTGAGTGGGACATTGGCATCAGTAATTTTTAAAGCTCCACCGGTGATTCCACTTGGCAACCAAAGTTGCGAGTTAGTAATACTGTCAGTTAACATAGTGCTTTTTATTAGACTCAAAAGAGCTTTTTAAATACTAGTTTTTCTGTTTTCTTTTTGGGTGATATTCTGTTGATTTAAATGAATTTTGCGTTTATCCAGTATTATTATGTTGATAATTTTGTATTATTTGTTCAATATTTTTTTATAATCTCTGTGAGGGCAGGGGCTGTGTCTGTTCTGTTATTCATCACAGTATTTTTAGTACCCAGCAGTGCCTGGCACACTAGGACTCAGTAAATGTTACAAGAATGGATGAATTAACACAGAGTTTTGGGAGTTCCTCAGTTTTATCTATATGTACTTACTACCTATATTATGAAGCTTTGTAATTGCATTACCCACCAAGGAAAAGATCTTCCTTAAAGCAGAACATAAGCGAGCATTATTAAGTTTTGAACAGAAGTGCACATACAATGTAAACAATTCATTGTAAAAGCTGTATTTCAATACCTGTTCCTCAGGTCAGACTTCAAACACAATAAAGTATCCGGAAAAACTAATAAAGAGTCATTTTAGAGTCTGTTAAATTTAATATTCATGAGTAACTGGGCTAGCCCCTGGCACTAACAGCTTATTAGTTGTATTTTACCCAATGATAGCTTGTCCTAAAATAAAAAGTAGAAAATGAAAATGAGACAATCCTATCAAATATGGTTGACTTGTGATAAAGATTTATAATATTTTGGCAAATTCTTTTCTGGCTTGAATTTTATATGGGCCCTTAACTTTACATAGTGCAAAGAATGGAGTAATAGGAGGGAGTTACCTAGGAACTTCTGTCCCAAGATATCTAAAAGCTGTTATTAATCTTTGTTACATCAGAATTTGAGAATCTCTTTTGTCAGGGTTCTGCAATTTTAGGATTGAGGATAAGAAAGCATATCATAGAAATTCACTATGGCTATTTAAAATCCTTTATGGTTTAGATTTTCTTCAGTGCCTCTGCAACACTCTTAGTGTTTGTTTTTCATGCCCCCCCCCCTTTTTATCAAATTACAAACAAACTATAATTCATGTACATAGTAAACAATTCAGAGAAGAAAAGAGTATACGGTGAGAAGTAGGTTTCCTTTCCACCCCAGAGCACCAGATACTTCTTAGATGTAACCGCTATTCACAGTGCTAGCCTACACATGTAATAGCTTTTCATAGCTTATGCATAGGAACAGCTCTTATCCACTGCTCTATACCTTGCTCTTTTCTCCCCACTTAATCATATATCTTGGAGATCACTGTAAGTCACTTTTTTTCCCCTCCACTGTGAGCTGGTATGATTTTACATCCTCACTAGGTGAAGTCTTAGCTAGTCTAGTCTCTAACACTCTTTTCAAACTCAGCTTCTTTCCATAGCTCTTCATGTAATTAATTTCTTCTCTGCTTGGCTCCCATTTGCTTTTTTTGTACCTCTGTATAAATACCTGTCACAGGTCTGCTGTATATTATCATTACATTTGTGTAGTTCTCTCATTCTAGGCATCATCTTCCCATCACTCTCTGAACTCTTTCCCTATCCTGACCCATCACTCATAGGACTTTAATTATCACATGTGTATCAAGGTCTCACAAATTTATTTCTACAGCCCAGGCCTCAATTCTTGAGTTCCAGACCCATGCATGGATATCCTACTGTCTCTTTAACATATCTATCTTTTGGGTATCTCAAAGACATCTCAATCACAGTATGTCCAAAACCAGTGATTCTAGCTCAGTAAAAGACATCCATACCCATCCTAGTTGTGTGCTATCCAGAAAACAGACTCCCCACCACACCCACCCCATTTTAGTTTCCTAGCTGCTAAAACATTAGGAATTTATTGGCTCAAAGTTTCAGAAGCTAGAAGACTTGCTTCCTCTTCCTCCCAGAGTTGATATCTTCTGGCTGGCCAGCAATCTTTGGGGTTACTTGGCTTTTCTGCCACATGGAAATAAATGAACATAGCAGTGTCTCTTTTGTCTTCTGGGTTCTGTTGACTTCTTTTTTGGGTTCCATTGGCTTCTACCTTCTGGCTACTCCCAGTGACTTTATTCTCCATCTAACTTTCTCTACTTATAAAGGATGTTAGTAATCTGTATTAAAGCTCAGTCTAATTACTTGTGCCACACTTTAACTGAAGTAATAATCTTGAAGAGATCTTAAGGTCCCCACCCAACAGAACATGTACCAAGACTGAGAATATGTCCAACATGGGATATACAATTCACTCTATTATACTCCCCTCTTTCTTCCCTCCCATATTCCACAAACATGAGTTTGGTTGGCTTTTACTTTATAAATATCTCTCAAATCCATCTACTTCTCTTTATATGTAACACTACTGTAGTCCAGCTTATCATCATCATTCATTTGAATTACTGCAGTCGTTTTCCAGCTAATCCATCATTGCCTCTTTTTGGTCCTCTTTCAGACCATTCTCCATGCAGCAACTTGCGAAAGCTTTTCAGAATGTTTCAAATTATTATGAATTCCTCCCTTGCTTTAAATCTATGGATGGCTTCCCATTACTTTCAGGATAAAGACAAGTGTCTTTGAAATAGCCTGAAAACTTCCTTGTAACTACAGTTCATCTCTCAGAGTTCCTCTCTCATGTTCTCTTTACTTCTACCACATTGGCCAATTTCCAGGTCCTTCTTCTTGCCATGCTTCTTACTGCCTCAGGATATTTGTATATGCTGTTTACTCTTCTTTCTTAGCTCTCCCTCTCACCTTCTAGTTAATTCCCACTGGGTGTTTCAAGTATGGGCTCAAGCATTGCTTCCTCTGAATCTTCCCTGATTTCTGACTAGCTCCTGTACCCGTGGCACTCAGCAAGGCATACCTCTCCTTTGTAGCCTTTGTCACATTTTCAGTTTTATATTTTTTGGGGGGTGAGTTTATTTGATTAATGTCTATATCCACAGTAAGGCTATAATCTCCCTGAAGGCAGTGGCCCTTGTAGCTCTAGTTTCTAGCTTAAATGCCCCAAAATGTAGTAAACACTCCATGAACCTTTAATGAATGACTGAATGAATTTATTTCAATTTTCTCCGTTGTATCTAGCAAGTACTGTACTTTGCATATTGTAGAAGCTGAAATACATTTTTTAAATTGAAACAATTCATATATTCTCAAGGCACAATATGGTTTAATAAGCAATACCATTTCCTGATTGGTTGTAATAGAGATTAATTTGCCTCTTCACCAGACTTCACCAGATCTTAAGTTTACCAGAAAGGGGTCATAACGGGGAGAGGCATAAAGAAGATAAGTTTATTGAGAGCTGGTAGCAGATGATCACATCTAATTTTCAGTTAGAATTATTTTCCTGTACGTTCCTCAGCCATCTCCCCTAATTGTCCTGTATATTTTCCTAATAAATCATGAACTTCTAATTATTTTAAATTTAGAGAAATAGGGCTTTTCTGCAAAGCACTGGGAAATAACACTTCTTCACTTATAAAACAAGTGTTTTACATTTGGAAAGAAATACAGAGATATGGTTAAGAGTATGGTCTCTAGATAGACTTATTGCATTTGACTATTAGCCACACAACGTTAGGGAAAGCTATGTACTTATTATAAGCCTTGGTTTTCTTGAAGCTGGGATGGTTACAGTACCTGTCTCATACACTACTGAAGAAAGACTGGTAATTACTGGATCAAGAAATCATTGGAATATTTGTGCAGATAGAAGTCTTTAGGCAGATGCCTTGAATATTTTTTTTGAGTTTGTGAGTTTGAGTCTTTTTATATACACCTGATCACCAGATATATTCATCAGTCTTTTGCATGAACATGATTTTGGAATCTGCAAATATATTCATGTGTAAATATGTGGTATATACACACATAGATACTGTCTTTTTAAAGGAAGGTGTTCCCTTTAAACAAAATAACATGAAAGTAAATAGTTTTTTTTTTTCTCTGTAGACTATGTGGTTAGGTTGTCAGCACTGGAAAGAAAAAGGAAATCTGTTTGTATATCATTCTTAATATATGGAAAGAAGATTAAGTATCAGATATCATGCTTTCAAACATCTCAATGCTTTACAAAAGGGCCAGGCAGATAGACAGTCATTTTGCAGTAATTTATGTAAAAGATGTTAAGCTGGTAAGGGATGGTTCCTTTTAGGGTTAGAAACTGTGTAACACAAATCTCCTGAAAAGAATGTATTCCTTTACAGGACACTACCCTGATCATAATTTCCTGAAT